>JAGFPH010002291.1:118844-132080 GCA_018207615.1 Philaenus spumarius | reverse complement strand
CACAACTTACAAAATTAGGAAGTGTAATGTCCATTTCAGAGGTATTAGCAAGCATTTTAACACAACTTACGAAATGAGGAAGCACAATCTCCATTTCAGAGATATTACCACGTAAACTATTTAAACACAGGTTACGAAATGAGGAAGCGCAACGTCCATTTCAGAGGTATTACCAAGTAAACTATTTTAACACAACTTACGAAAAGAGGAAGCTCAATGCCCATTTCAGAGGTATTAGGCCTACCACGTAAACTGTTGAACACAAGTTACGAAATGAGGAAGCACAATGTTCATTTCAGAGGCGATACCAAGTAAACTATTTTAACACAGGATACAAAATGAGAAAGCACAATGACCATTTCAGACGTATTACCAATAAAACTATATATACTCTGCTATATACACATGTGTACTACATATAGTAGAGGGTGACGATACATCCGATTCACCGCCCGCAATCTTTAGACGAGGTGAGCCTATAGAAGTTTACACTTCATAAAATCAATGTATAATGTAATTAGTATTTTTTATACATTTTTTTCAGACTATTGCTTTTTACATGATTACTCTTGATCTATTTGAGATATTTCAAAAAATGAAATCTCTGCCCCTTCCAAATTGTTGCGACTATGGCGTGAACTAACAAAACCAATCTACTGCAATCGTTTAGATTTTAATGGTTTTTAAAAATTTTGTTCTAAGAAAATCAATTTTGATACCTACAAATTTTAATATCTCTTGTAGTTAACGCCATAAAATACAGTATTTTAAACAATTTCAGAAAGTTCTAAAACTCTGGCCTTAACAGTTACAGAGATATTTTGTAAAAAGTTAAAGGCCTTCTTCGCCAATCGCCATCTCCCCACTTTAACATGGATATGCTACGTTCAACCTCTGAGGGTCAGGAGACAATTTGGCAGCTCACTCGATGTAAACGGGCCATAAAACAGATTTACGGCATTGTAAAGATCATAAAGACATATTTTATAAAAGACATATTAAACAAATATTGGTCACTGTCTACTGTGTTTAAAAAAAGGCGTTTGTTTACTGTATTGATAAAATATAGTCGATTGTTTACTATATTGAAAACATATAGGCGATCGCCTCTAAATTGGAAAAATATAGGCCATTCTCTACTATATTGAAAAAATATAGATGATTGTCTACTATATTGAAAAAAGAATTCGACCACCCAGCCGAACCGCTGACGTGAGTTGAGCGAATTTCCAAAATTAAGTTAAGGGTCTGCTCCGGTAAATGAGAAAGCAGCCGGCGACGCCAGCCCTTCACTCTATAGCCGTATCTAAACAGTGCAATTTCTTGCAGCTGAGCCCTTTGAAATTGTCTCATTTCAAACCATTTTATAAATCCATCTTTTGTAATTTTTGTAAAAAAAAACTGAATAATCTTTATCAAATTGCGAATTCGGCTTGGGTTTCACTTTTAACTGTAAATTTGTTATTCTTTAAAGAAAAAAGTTCAAACTTGGTACTTCAAAAATGTCAATTACGTGACAAATGAAAAAAAATGTTTAATGCGAAACGCAAAACCGATGTGTATTGTGACTGTGCTTAAAATGAGACCTTGCAAACAATTTTATGATTAAAAATAATTCGACCACGCAGCGTGAGTTGAGCAAATTTCCAAAATTAAGTTTATAGGGTTTCAACCAACAATTAATTTGGGAAATAGGTCTATTCACGACGGTGCTGAATGGCTGCAAATGGTTCGCATGCCATTCCGCATATTGGGCTTATCTTCAATACACAATGCATTGCGTGCTACGCACGCCATTCCGAATATTGGGAGTATCTTCAACGCAAAAAAGATTGCGTGCTTCGCACGCCAACCCCCGCATTGGGCGTATCTTCGATACACAATGCATTGCGTGATTCGCACGCCAACCCCACGGTAGAATCTACCACATGGCTTTGAACCGGGTACTTCTATGGTATTTTACGTATTGATTGATTTTGGGGAAACCAAGCGAGCTATAAGGTCACGTAAAAAAAACTAAATGTGCAGAATAACATTATACATTTATATTTGTAGAACAAACAATAAAAAAATCATTATCGTAGGAAAAATCTCAAAAATAGTTACTTCCGGTCAAAAAACGTGCTTCCGGTTGTTGGATTTTTTTGTTAACGAACTCGTCCGAGCGACGGAGACAACCACAACATGTGTACCAAATTTGAACCAAATGGACTTAAAATGCGGCCGCTAGAGTGCGAACACATATATACATATTAAATAGGACTACATATAAATATATATGATTTTTAATGACACCCCAAAACGTGTTCTGGGGTCCATGATCAGTGCTCATTTGCTACTCCCGACCTTGGGTCTTACCATAAGGGCCACTGCAATAGCTAATTTTTCCTATGGAAATTCGCTAACAGAGGACATAAATGGTTTGAAATTTAACATTGCTCTTAAGGGATAAAAATCCAAGATGACCGCCACTACAGCAGATCCTTAATATGTTTTCTCGCGAAGGTGTTAAAGAGCTGCCTGTGTGTAGGTCCTACTAAATATATTAGTAGAATTTGTTTGCACCTAAGCATCCAGCTTTGCAAGTTTGCATCTCGACTTTGCGGACTCGGGTTATGGAGTGCTTCGCTTCGCTCGCATCGTACAAACTAGGCCGTTGGCCTCGGGTCAGAAGTCGTCTTTAAGAAAAATCCCCCACGGATTTTAACCGGTATGATATTTTACGTTTTGATTTATTTTGGAGGGACCAAGCGAGCTATAAGGTCTTGTAAAAAAACAAAATATGCCGAATTATCTAATATGTTTATTTGTTTCAGATAAAATCCCAAAAAAGTTTCATTGGTCCACATGTTGTAACCAACATGTGGACCAAATCGGACGTAAAGTGCAGCCGCTAGAGTGCTAACACATACATAAATATACATATTACCAAGGCCGTAGCCAGGGGTTCAAAACGCCCCCCCCCCCTGAAATCCCGAAATTTAGATATATTAATACTAGGTTTAAAAATGCAAGTTAAATAATTATAAAGTAGACAACACAACAGAGGGTTCAACAACATATTTTACAACATTGTGCATTGCATGCATACTGGTATTTAGATTTGCTAGATTAAACTACAACGTACAATACACGCGGATGCAGTAGGTGAGCTTGACACTGAACACTATGAGAAGCGGCCGACGCACAGTGCATTGCACGCCAACCCCCGTATTGGGGGTATTTTCAATACACAATGCATTGCGTGCTTCGCACGCCAAACCCCGTATTGAGAATATTTTCAATACACAATGCATTGCGTGCTTCGCACGCCAACCCCCGCATTGGGAGTATTTTAAATACACAATGCATTGCGTGCTTCGCACGCCAAATCCCGTATTGAGAAAATTTTCAGTACACAATGCATTGCGTGCTTCGCACGCCAAACCCCGTATTGAGAATATTTTCAATACACAATGCATTGCGTGCTTCGCACGCCAAACCCCTTATTGAGAATATTTTCAATACAGAATGCATTGCGTGCTTCGCACGCCAACCCCCGCATTGGGAGTATTTTCAATACACAATGAATTGCGTGCTTCGCACGACAACCCCCGCATTTTAAGTATTTTCAATACATAGAGCATTGCGTGCTTCGCACGTCAACCCATGCATTGGGAGTATTTTCAATACAAAATGCATTGCGTGCTTCGCACGCCAAACACCGTATTGGGAATATTTTCAATACACAATGCATTGCGTGCTTCGCACGCCAACCCCCGCAATGGGAGTATTTTCAATACACAGAGCATTGCGTGCTTCGCACGCCAATTTTATGCCTATGTTCTATGGACGCACAGGTGAGTCCGCTTTAAAATATTAGTGATTATTACTTAGAAAGGTTAAAAACTAAAAAATAAAAGTAATTTCTTCTCATTCAGGCTATAAATATAAAAAATAAAAGGTCAGCTCCTAGCATAGGAAATACGAAATTTGCGTCGCAGTGAACGTGTTAAGGATGAGGTAAACATCCACTAGTTAGTTTGAAGGATGAGTCACATTAGAAAGCGGTGTGGGAAAATGGGTTGTATGACAACACGACTGAATGCTACCTGGAACCCTTGGGGGGCAATAAAAATATTTGCAGGGTACGACATTACGACGTTGCCGAATCTCATTAGCGACTCAGTCGTAAAGTCGTAGTCTGCGCGAGGTCCCAGCCCCTAATCCCTCCGCGTCTACCTGCGAGGCTGTCTTGAAGAAAACTTTATCCATACCAGAACTGAGTTCATAGCTAGACAATATTTACCCCTTTAAAGTCACTTCACATATTTTGCCGATAACAGTATGATTATAATATTTGTATAATTATAATATTTCGTCGTATTATCACTTTATATAATTAGAATAAAAAAAAAAAAAACTAGAGGACTTACCTAAACTGTTTAATCACAGTATGTTGCCGATAACAGTATGGTTATAATATTTGTATAATTACAATATTTCGTCGTATTATCACTTTATATAATTAGAATAAAAAAAAACTAGAGGACTTACCTAAACTGTTTAGTCACAGTATTTTGCCGATAACAGTATGATTAAAATATTTGTATAATTATAATATTTCGTCGTATTATCACTTTATATAATTAGAATAAAAAAAAACTAGAGGCCTTACCTAAACTGTTTAATCACAGTATGTTGCCGATAACAGTATGATTATAATATTTGTATAATTATAATATTTCGTCGTATTTCGTTAAATATTTTTCCGATTTTACGAAATAAAGTGTTTATTTGTTAATTACTGTTGCATGCATATTTTACATTTACCTTGTATGGGATATTTTTTCAACAAACAAACTTTCAAACCCTCATCAAGGTTTACCCCGGTCAAGCCGTGCAGACTACGACAACAAGACTGAGCCCACTCGCAGCTGCACCACAGTCGTGTTGTCGTAGCCCTGCAAACCAGGTAAACCGATGACCCTTGGCAGTTTTATTGCACAGTCGTGTTGTCGCTTTACCGGGAAAATGTTCCCCCCCCCCATCGCCCCATCAGCGAGGCCAAGTGCCAGGATTCACGCCGATCTCTGTAGCTGCATTTATTTTTTTTAATTGACTATATTTTCTATAAATAATTGACCAATTCTGTTTCTCAGCCGATAAGCAAGCCTAATGCAACACAAAACCTAACGAGTCGCACTGGTTAAGTGCATACTTAGTTATTAAACATAATGTTCGTCTCATTGCCAGACCTAACCTCTTTAAGCCTAAACATACTGACACTAACACATCAAGTGACCAAGTCAAGAGGCTCAAGATGTTTGGGGTTCAATGCCCGCGCATTCTCAACAGCAAACCCATTCACAATAAACACATGTTCAAAATACGAAATTGTGCACTTTTAAAGTATTAGTTTTTGGGCGAATCCAACAAAATATCAGGTGAAATACATTCTATCGTTGTACAATTAAAACTTTTCAACCCAAATTTGTTCGTCCATTTTTAACTATTTCAGCGACTCGCACAAAATGGCGGTAAAACGTAAGATATACCGAAAAAAGCGCCCAGGTTGATGTTTGACGAGGGTGAGACAAAGGTTAACCCTTGAGGAAACAAAATTTGGCAGGCGAAAAAAGCCCACACCACCGAGAACCCTCGCCTCGGCAATGAATACATCTATATCTATATATATAAAAGCGAAATACCACTCACTCACTCATCACGATTTCTCAAAAACTACCGAACTGATTGAAATGAAATTTGGTATGTAGCTTCCTCTAGGGCCATAGGCGCTCCCTAAGAAAGGGTTTTAAAAAATTCGAAATTTTAGGAGGGGTTTGGGGGGATCAAAGTTACTAAAATCATAATTTCAGATCTTTTATTATTATGAAAATAGTGCTTTTATTATTTAAGAATTATATATATAAAAGCCAAATACCACTCACTGACTGAACACTTAAAAATAATACAATTACGTTAAAAAGACTGGAAATACCATCCACCACGGGCAATGCCGTACGGGTCAGCTAGTCTATATATATATTATAATCCAAATACTACTCACTGACTCACTCATCACGAAATCTCAAAAACCGCCGAACAGATTGGAATTAAATTTGGTATGTAGCTTCCTCTGGGGCCCTAGGTGCTCGCTAAGAAAGGTTTTAAAATAATTCGACATTTTTGGGGGTTTGGGGGGGTAAAAGTTACTAAATAATCCCCATAAGAAATACATAGTAGAATATATTTATTGGTATATTTTTTTTGTTAAATATATTTTACTTTGATTTGTCTATCCGTGCAAAGCCGGATCGGGCCAGCTAGTATAGGCCTACTATAAGAAAGGCACTGGCAATGAAGAAAATTCAGCCCATTTTTACCATTTACATAAAACTTACTAGTAGTGGAACTAACCAATATTTAAAATAACCAAAGCTGCTTCTCAGTTTTGTCAGTCTTTTTGTTTTCTTAAAACTTACGAGTTGGACCTAATCTAACCTAACCTCACACCATGACAGATACAGAACAACTGAGTTGATGACCAGTGCCAATATGAGTAATAACTGGTTTGAAAGGGTCTGGTATTACCAACTTACACAAAATAGTATTTACACCTTTTTATATCTCAATGATTGGTTTTTGTCCTGGTTTTTCATAATTAAGTTGATATTACTTATATTAAGTTATAAATTACTTATACTGTATAAATTAAATATACTTTACATTAATTTTTTTTATTGTAATAAATTCCTATCTATATATCTAATTCCGTAAGCCCAAATTTGCAAATGAAATTGTGAGCGAACGGTAGGTCGTAGAAAGCTGGGAGAGGTCTTATTTTAGAGGTCTGGGCATGGAGTTTTGAGGGAAAATATTCATTTTTGTTAATTGCGTCACGAAAATTTGTTACGGAATAAAATAACTACCATTTGAATAGCATGGGGATATGTAGGTGTAAATCGGGTGATTTTAGTGTTAAAAACAGGTGATTGTGTATAATAATTCCCATTTAAATAGCATGGGAATATATAGGTGTAAATCAAGTGATTTTAGTTTTAAAAACAGGTGATTGTATATAAATTGGAAAATTCAGCTATCATAACACCTGAATGTGCAGTTTTGTGATGTGTTTTGTTATTGTAGCTGTGTTTTTGTTTTAAAGTGAGAATTAAAATCAAAGCTTAGGCTATATGATTAAACACATTATAAAATTATTTCGACTGTACTTTTTTACTGTAATGAATAACGCTGGAAGACCACCTCGCAAAGGTAGGCCATCACGAAGATTTATTGCTCCTAGAAATATAGCCTATGTATAGGGGCTATTGCCCCTACAAGCCACTAGTTAAAGTGTAAGTCCGTACGTGAGTAACAATATAGTACAGCGCATGCACGAGGTTGTATTGTTTGATTTATTCGTTAACATATAACAGCTGATTTCCTCCATCACCTGTAATACTTCAACAACTATGTCAAACGTTTTAGGTTGTTTCTATAACTTTTAGGTTAATTTTTGTATCGTTATTATAGGAATAATAATGTGCATGTGTATGCGTGCCCATGGTCCGCCTTAAGTGCACCCATTGGTCTGAGTTATTGCTATTTTAATGGAACCATACAAGTTTGAGATCAAGTTAATTTACAAATATATGCTTACTTTTCGTAGGCATCTACAGGACTTGCTGATTAAGACTGCCGTGATCGCAGTGACCGTTTTGGGAAGGCCTACACACCTTTACGAGGAGTCAAGACACTACCCTACGACGGACCTTGCCAACAACATTTATCGTTACCTCATTACTTGGTGGCTGTTTGTGAAATCGTTCTTGAAACTCTACAGCAGTTCGCGTTAAACCAGCCGAACATCGTACGAGAGGAAATAATTTTCTACGATAAAACATGTCTATGGAGTGATAAGAACCGTTACAGCGTTAACTAACCTCAAACAAGAAAGTAATAATGTTAACAAAGTGGCCAACAACAACAATGTAATCAGCTGTTCAAAAAACCAACCACAGCTGCTAAAATTCAAGTACTGTTTATTTTAGTTTACCGTATGTTGTAATTTTAATGTTTGACTTATGGATATTCGGTATACATCGTTGCATGGAAAACATCGATGTTTACGATTCGATGCATCGAATCATCCGATGTCCAAATTTATTCGATGCATCGATGTATCGAAAAGTTCAAGAATTCAACCTACTACTGTCCTACTGATTCTATTGCTACTTTTCATACGATTTTCATTTTACTCTTTCTCTTTGTAAAACATTACCTTGGCGTTTTTGAAGACGACGACCTTGTTTTACATTCTACTGTTGAATGTTGAATACATGTAAACACACTGCGACTAAAGACTATAAGTTAGTACTATAATTATGTTAGAATTCTATTTTTTATTATTATTGCATTTATGTTGGCAATAGTAAATTTTATTTATTAATAGTTACAGTGAATACAATTTACGCCCTAAGGTGATAAGTACAGTAGTATAAAACTCTAAATCAAAATGGTACACAAAAAGTCTAGATCCAACCTGACTTGTTCTAAAAAATCTAACCTATAAATTAATCAGTGTAGATTTTTATTAGATGAAACCCATTAGCGGTTATTATCGCCTGATAAATCAGTGTAGAAATTAATTCTAGTCAACCAGCCGTTATGGAAAGCCATTGACTAACACCGATTTAAATTGATATATTGTATCTATATATTAATTTGAAAAGAATTTTTGTAATCCGAGTGAGATCTCGAGCTTGACTGGACCGATATACACGCAGTTGGTACCAAATTAAAGGTAATTGTCTGTATATTTGCCCATTTTTCTTGGATTTCAGCTATTACCCCACTAAATTTTCTAAAAACGGAAATTAAAATCTGTTATGGCAATTTAACATGGGAAATTTTTTTAAGCCTATTCCGAGTGATATCTGGAGTTCTATTGGGCCGGCGGTTTGTGTTAAATGAAAGGTAAATAACTCTATACTTGCCCATTTGACTTAAAATGTTACTATTCCTTCATTTAATATTTTTAAAATGGAATTTAAAATATTTTCTGTTCATTAACATTGTATTTACTGATCAACTGAATATAATAGCACAGAACAGCTGATTATAACAGTTCATGTTTCATTATCATCTGGAGTTCTATTGGACATTTTTATAATTCACAGATCAGCTGATTATAACAGCACATGTGTTATTATCACAACATGGTTTGTTTACGTTGTAATTTATTTTATTGAAGTTGGTTATGTTTAATTTTCTGTTACTTAATTATGTTTTTCTGTTTATAGGTCAATAGTTAAGGAGGTGAAACGTATAATTGGTGATCTAAATTGTCTTTTTAGATGTGTTTCTTACTTTTTATATGGGACTCAAATTGTTCAAATTAAACGAAATTTACTTAGGCCTACTCCTAACTTGCGAAATATTCGCATGGGTCAGCTAGTTTTGTTTAAATTACTCTATTCATTTGCTTTTAAATTATTATTGGAATATTTCGATACTTTCCCTCAAAATAGACCTTGTTTAGCATAATTATAGTCATATAAACAAAAGTATTCGATTTTCGATGTTTAAAAACATCGATGTTTACTAATCGATACATCGTATTACATCGATGTACAAGTGGCGATGGTGTGAATGTCTTCAATGCAGAGAAGGGAATTGATTAATTGGATTTGCTTGAAGTCCTGAAGGAGTCATTTATCGCGCCCGGTTACTTTCTCCGTATGAAGATGGACTAAGCTACATGCTGGAGATCTAAGACCAGATTTGGAGCAGGAAGAAGACAGATATTCTGAGTTCTGTAGTAAAACTCGCCCTACGACACCATTTTAAAGATGGATTTCACCGATTTTACTCTTAAAAAAAAAAAAAATACTCTACCAATTTATAAAGTAATACAGATAGCTTTGTACAATTTTGCCATCGATTAACTAAATGAATGCTGTTGATGAATAATTTAAGAATATTAATAAAATACACTGTTGAACACTCGAAGTGGAGCAGATGTACAAAAGAGAAGTGCATAAAATCAACTGTTTCTAGAACCTAAGAAGATTCACTTCTAACGTGCGAGAGTGTCACGCACTTTTTTCTTTAAAGAGACCACAACCTACAAGATACTAATCCCTATGCAATAAACTACAATAACAAAAAACATATTTTATTGCTAAACTTGTTACGTTTCACTTCAATTGTTGAGCATCTGGAACAATTTATTATTTCTAACTTAGCAGCAGCAGAAAAATCGATTTCAGAAAAAGGTGTATCAGTTTGATTTATTTCATATCATCTAATAACCTTGTCGCTAACAAAAAAAAGAAGGTTTTTACAGAATAATTTAAAATTAAAATCTACAAATATGTAGGGAATTTAATTTTTTTGCTATCAAGTGCAAACTTGGAAGTATCGAACAGATTTGATCAAACTTAAAGCCTAGGTGTGGATATGAACTGAAAATATTTAACCAGTTATAATAAAGAAATATTATTTTTAATTTATAAATTAATTAAATTAAATTAAACAATTGAAACAATGAATTAATTAATTATTAAACAATGAATGTAATTAATAAGTTACCTGCACACACGCTTCCTCAGCAAGTGTTAATTAAATTAAATTACAAAAGAAAAAACAAGTGTTTTCAATATCGCAATGCGAGGTATTCAGTCAGTTAGTTCATAAAATCAGTAGAACCGTACACGTGAGATAACATCGACCAATATCTGGTGTGATCATAATAGCTCAGTTGGTAGAGTGTTACCACGGAAAGGTAAAAGTCTTGGGTTCAAATCCCGGTGTTGGTCCATGTTTCTTCACTTGTAATGTAATTAATAAAAAAATATACTGAACGAGATGTATTTATATTGATAGAAATGTAAAGTATAAGTTAAATTTAGTTATCCTTGATTCTTTTCTTTAGTTCGGAAACATAAAAGTCCTCCCGAACCTATAATTTCCTTTTCAAATTGTATAGCCTACCGACTCTTCGGTTAATGATGTTGATCTTTACTTTAGGGTGGTGAAGATACAAAATACTTCGAAATTGTGAAACACCTCTACGGCCTAAAAATTCTATTGCAAAGGGTTGACAGGGTCGTTTTCCGTAAAATACTGTTGGAGCCTCTCTGTCGGAAAACACAAAGCATTCGAAAGCAGCGAAATTTAGGACTCGGTGCCATTAAGGTCAGTTTTTGCCGTCATAAAATGAAAAGCACTTTTGTAGTTGAACGCGGAAGAGAAAAGGTTTTATTGGGGGTGCCGAGGCTCATATTTGCGACCGAATTGGGCAACGGTTGCGCCCGGGTAGAGCAAACCCTTTTCGTACTTTTATTGCGGACCCTTCAGCTGCCAATTTCGAGATTTATTGTCGGAAACCCTTTCTTTTTTGTACTTTGCTTTCACTCGGGTCAAATTTGTGACGTCCATAAACCGGCGATTGTTGACGCAACTGGACCGAAGTGTGCGGTGCGTGACTGATTGTTTGTGTTGATGGCGTGGAAGTGGTGGAGGTGAGTACAGAACGAAATGGCCGGCTTTGGGTTAGGTTATTGTTTAGAAAGTACGCGTAGTCCAACAAAAGGCAATCGGAAAGCGTTGCAAAATAGCGCAAAGAGGGTTTTGTTTTGGACATTCTACGAATAATATTTATGTATTATTATTGTGTTACGGGTTAGTTGCCTACCCTATATTTCTGAAAGAAATTACACTTTTTGAACATTAAACAAATAAACGGTACCAGATAACTGCCACATACTTCCTCCCACTTGAAACTTTATACCTTCCCAAGAGTAGCATAGGAGGTGGTTATTTAGAATTGCAAAAGTAGGAAAATGTTACAATGGAAAATATTAGATGCATATAACACGCATCCATATTATATTATACTATTATTATTATTTAAACTATTCGATCGATTTCGAACAAATTTGCACCAAACATGTCAATTAGGCCTATATAGATGCACGAAAAAAGGTTTTGAAAATTTAAAAAAAAACAACCCCCTTTTTGGCCCAAAACCCCCAAAAATCAGTTGTTATTATTATTATTATTACCTAAACGAGAATTTTTAGAAAGATGCGGTTTTTTGCATATGGTAGGATACATTAAGGGTTGCAAGTAAGAAAATTGTTATCAATATCGTTTTAGCCGTTTTTGAGAAATTTATATTTTTCGCGTTTTTTGGCGGGTAAAACCCCTTAAATATAAAAATTTTGAAAAAATGAAAAAACGCCTGGAGATATTCCAGAACTACACCTACATACTAAATTTCATCAAAATCGGACCGTTGGTATGGTCTCCAGCTCTGTACACATCCTTAGAGACACACGGACAGACATCACAAAAAAAAAACACTTTTTGGGGTTCAGGGAGCACCAAAACAAATAATTCCACTAAAACTATTTTTCGGTTCAGGGAGCACCAACACAGATAATTCCACTAAACATTTTTTGGGGGTTCAGGGAGCACTAAGACAGATAATTCCACTAAAAATTCAAATTCGAAAGTTTGGACGAAAACAATACTTTTTTTAAGGTGAAAAACCTGGGTGGTTATCATCGCCTGGCGAAAACAATACTTTCTCCATATACTACGTATAGGGTGGAGAAAGTAAAAAACAATATTAAATGCACTACTGCAAAATGGCGGAATTTTCTAAACAAATGATTTTCTAGCCACAAGCTACAAATCTTATTTTATACCAAAATGTTAGACCAAATCTTATTCTAGGCAAACAAATTGTAAGCTTATATTATCTCAGGCAGTTGATTAAAAGGGGAGGATACCCTGTCCGCCATATTGAATCTGATTCCCATAAGAGCAATGCTACAGAATAAATATTTTTTTCCGTTAATTCGTGGAATAAATTTAAAAATTTGGTTTAATTTTGAAGTACTGTCATATGTGGATGTCGATTGCTGAATACATTTTCAAAAACTGTTTTATACTTTTCATAAACGTATGATATAAATAGTAGAAAATAGTAAACTTTATTAATTTTACATTCAGTTGCAACAAAACCTTAGCAATCAACACCCACAATGTATTTTACTTTTAAGAAAAAAATACAGCTTTCGTTTTTTGACGAAATTAACACAAAAATATGCTTAAAACTGAAGGTATGGTCAGGTTAGGTTAAGATTGAAATTATAGCCTACTTCGCCGTTTTGAATTTAGGGACCCGAGCCTTAAAACAACCGATACTATACAGATTTTGCTAATGTTATTTCCACACTACAA
>JAGFPH010002291.1:96649-107357 GCA_018207615.1 Philaenus spumarius | reverse complement strand
TGGTTACAGTATTCAGAAGGTTATAAAAACATTTTAATACAAAACAGTTGTTTATAATAAGAAACTAACTAATACAGCTGCTTTGTGGAAGTAAATATTGATTTTTATAAGGGAGGAAATGAATTATTTATTCAAATTATAAAATTTATGAACTAATTTGTTTTGAACATTTAACATTATTTACCATCTTAGTTTTGAGGTTATTATTTATAACTTTTTTGTTAGGGTTTTGATTAAGTGTAGACCTGAGCCTTACTAGTTCTTTAAACCTTTATTATTACTGCTGTTATAAAATATAAGAAATAATTTGATTTGAACATTTAACATTATTTACCATCTTAGTTTTGAGGTTATTATTAATCCTACACTTGCATTATAAATAAAACATAACATATGTTTTTAGAAGGTCGCACCGGGGGTTGGAGTGCGGAGCACGCAGGGGTCTCCCCTAGTTATGTATAATTTGTATTAGGTTAATTACCTTGTATATATCCGTCAATATGATGATGACGGCATAGAGGTCGAAACCGGTAATACGTCTGGAAACCAATTTGGATTGATTGACGGAGTATATACAAGGTAATTAACCTAATACATATTATTCATAATATACAATCCAGGAAGCTACACATACATTATGTACAAGTCATAGCAACCCACCCCCACCCAACTTGGACCCAATCAATCATCATTACCGTAAAAATTACTATAACATGTTTTTTTAAACTGTAATAGTAGTTTACGCAACGATTGTATTATGAAGGCCTTTAAGCTACGAGTGAGATGTAAGTTGGAACACGAGCGAAGCGAGTGTTCTAAATATCTCACGAGTGGCTTAAAGGCTGAATACAATCGTTGCGTACACTACTTTATCTACGACCAAAAATATACAGGCTATTTGATGTTTGATGTTGATTGTAGATTTAATCATTGAATAAATAGACCAAAGCGAACTAGGTTTCTTATCTTGGGCCAATTCCTCAAAATACGCAATGAAAACATTCTCGGAAAACGAACTAACACCATTTCTAGTTTTCCACTCCATAAACTGGTTATAAACCTTTTCATAACGAAATTTAGATTTTTCTGGCAACAAATTGTTCAGAGCCGAATTTGCTTTTGTATTAATTTCCTCTGGAGTTAAACAAAATTCATCACTATCACTCATGTTTGCGGAATGCGTCAACTCACGTTTGAGGTTAGTTACACTAACACACTAACATCCGGAACGTATGGGTACAATCAGCTGATGTACGAATAGCGTTATTTTTATTACAACTCTACTTCCGTCAAATGACGAGCTCTCATTGGTCTAGAGCCTATTATGTAAAGTGACTCCTGTTAGGTAATGATATCATTACCTAATCGGGTTGGCTTTTGGTTTGTAATGTACCTCTTTCTGATGTTACTTGTAATAGCGTTATTGGTGTTTATTGCAATGGTCGTAGATAAAAATTATGACAAAATTAGGGATTTTGTGGTTTGCTTTGGCATCAACATATGTTGGCGAGCGAAGCGAGCAGGGGTAGAGCCCCTAATTATAAATTAAACAACTGATTTAGATCAAAAACTTAACATAATTTTAGGTTAGGCCTGCAATGAACCAAAACACGTTTATTTGCAACCAATTTGTCAAATGTATAATCAGGTAATTATTCTTCATAACTAACAGGTTTTTTTAGATTAGGTAAAAGCAAACAAAAGGTTTACTGTTATTATAAGTAAGACATCAGGTATTACATTATATTATATTGTCTTCTTTAGTTGGTAATATCAAATCCTTACCAAAAAACCTTAAAAAAAGAAAATTTCTTTTAAAAACCCCAAACGAAATGACCTTTATCTACACATAAAAAAATCTGATATCTGCAATGCCCTACAAAACAGAGCATAGTCACAAAACTTGACCTCTGTATAGCAAAAAAAAAATTACAGTAACAAAATAGTACTGATATCGCCGGCGGAGGAAACCCCTGTTATGAAGATCGTTTAGTCCCCACTCCCCAATACCTCCGTCAGAAAATGAAATCTTGTACTCCCCACGCCCCACTGTCTCCCTCAGAAAATGAAATTTACCTGGCTCCAAAAATTTCAATTTTTTGGGTGCACAAGTCCGTTTCCTATAGTGATTACATTTCACGATCTATAATTTATAAGGTGCTGGTGAGTGTGAGTTTTATGTTGATTTTCACGGTGATTAAATTTAACCGGTTCTAAAGTTGACTTATTTTTATAATTTATAAGGTGCGACAAACCGAGTTAAATCTCTCACTTATGACCGTTCACTCATAATCACCGTGAAAATCAACAGCTTCAAAATTCACGAAGAAAGTTATTCTTGTAATTTTTTTATTATCCTTATAGTTTCTGTGTAAAATGCATCGGCGGCATGATTTTCCTGTTACCTCCAAAATAGCAAATTGCATATACTTGTGTCACGCCTACAGCTCGTTATATACAATCAAATTTTCAGATTTTTTTTTATAAATAGGTAAAGCACCATAGATGTGCCTTTAATATTTCCCAAATCGATTCCTAATAAGGGTTACTTATACTTGATGTATTTTTGACACTGATTTTTCAAAATTTTCAAATCTTGTGTGACCCACAGAGCCCGTTGAAGTTATTCAATTTTTCTGAAATTTTGCATGGAGCTCACTTGAGTACCAAGGATTTGCCTTTTGCACTTTTTAGCTAATTTTTCAAAATTTTGGGGCCTTAAATGGAGGGGGGGGTGCAGGGGCTAATTTAAAAATTTTCAAAATTTGGCGACGACTTGCACTAGGAAACACTATAACGAACTAGTATTTCAAATTTCATCAAAATCGACCGGGTAGTTTTTTCTATTTTGGAGGCAACAGGAAAATATTTTTTTGTCACATTATTCAAAACCTGAGTTCGTCTATCTCAGTCGTTTTGCAACCTAGAAATTTCGTTAATAGCTCATTTTAAAGAGCTTCAAAATTCACGAAGAAAGTTATTCTTGTAATTTTTTGATTATCCTTATAGTTTATGTGTAAAATGCATCGGCGGCATGCGCAACATCAAAGGGAAGTTGCGCAGAGAAATATATGCAGTGCCGTTGGTCTTTCGGTTTGGGGGTTTTCGCAGACCTACCGGTCTTCATGACTTTGTTTGAAATGTTGATTGTTGACTGTTTAAATATTAAAGGCGAAACTACAACGCATCGTGTTTATTTCTATAAACACATTCATTACATTAAAATAGCTATGTGCATATCACCGCGCATTCGTCACTTCCGGAAAAATATCAGAGTGTACAATAATCTGTATTCATTTGCTTCGCTATGGGTCAGTATGAATTGGTGAGCGAAAAGAGAAGTGGTGGATTCCTTAGTTTTAAATAAAATAATAATAATAATAATATTTTAAAACACTCTGTATATTAAATCAAATATCTGCTTCCTGGGAAGCTTGAGCCAAAACCTTCCAAAAGAGGTCGGGCACTTCTTATTCTCTATTATTATTCTTAGAAACCGAGTACGCTAGTAGTTTCCATATGTTTTGTACTAGGCCATTATAGTCATACGTTGTGGTCCAACAATCATTCTGATCAGAATACGAGAGTTAGTTGGGCAGAAAAACTTGTTCAGGTCGCTCTCACTTTGCCAACCAACCCCAAGGTCATCCCCCGACTCTACTACCTCAAACAAAAACTGCCCAATAAATATCACTCGACCGCTGATTCAGTCCAGACATCGTTGACTGTCTACCCTTAAACGATTCAATTAATTGTGTCCATGTCCTAGGCTCATCCCTTAGGGGTTGGGGTAGCACCACCCGCCCGCATCTCTCACCCCCATAGTTAATACGTTGATAGATAGCGGGGCCTCTCGCTGAGCGGCAAAATTAATTTCCGAAACGTTAATTTTGCGTGTCTGAGTACCTATACTGGTAGTCACATGTTTGCATTGTACCCTTCGACCCTCTGTCTGAGGGCGGGGGTGGGGGTTGCTATTATAGATTACGTGATAGATACGCCGTGAAGCAGAGAATAGCTTCCATCAATGCTGCAAAATGTACTAATTTCCCGTGAAGGCATTTAGTTTTCTGTTAAGAATGAATCTTTGGTGGGACGACTGCCAGTGGTTGGCTTTGACGGCTAACAAGAGAGGATGTAGAAATGATGCCTAGTCTTTGATAGAGTAGATAATAAAGGATCTGGAACATTTCATTATTCTTTACCATTATTTTCTGACAGACGGGGAGCGATTCTAACCCTTCGTTTTTAGATTTTAATTCGCACCTATATTTTTCCTAATTCTTTTCTTACTAGCTGTTGTATTCGGCATTTATAATTTCATATTGCAGTAAAGAGTGTATACTTCAAGAATATACAAGAATATATTACCTTGCTGCATAATATAAGACTAAGAAATAATGTTTCGGCCTACATTTTTCAAATTAATTAATTTTAAATGTGGTTTGTTGTCTTTATTATACAAAATTCTAAAATGTCATTTTTATTTCATCTTTATATGTATAAGGAGGCTTTTCTTTTGAAGTGTAAACTTCTATAGGCGCCCCTCGGCTCTATGTTTGCTGGTAGTGAATAGGATTTTACCGTCACGCATTTTCTCATGCATTTTATGAAACGCTCTATTCCGTCAGCTTGAAAAAGTTTTGGTCTTGCCGAGATTCGAACCAGCAGTATCCATCACCATATACTAGTGCCTTAGCCGGTTAGGCCACGAAAGTATTGCTAGTTTAGTATATTTGGGTATGTAAGTGAAACAGATTGTATAGGCTTAATTTTAACACAATGTATAGTTTAATTGGTAATACTGTACTTCTGAAATGGACAGTGTGCTTCCTCAGTTCGTAAGTTGTATTAAAAATAGGCATTATGCTTTTTCATTATGCTTCTCCCGTGTGGTGTTAAGCACACAATTTAATTTTGTTCTAATGTTACAACCCTATTTATTCTAAAGATCAAAGGGGTCGATTTTCGTGCGGTTTGTTTTAAATGAAGGAAAATATCATTGTTATCAAACAATTATGCCGTTTTTATTTCATCAGTACATGTATAAGAACCCTTTAGGGGTTTATTTGTTTAAGATTTCAACCGTATTGATACCCAATTCTGAAGGTCTACCTGACCGAATTAGGTTTGTTTTAAATAAACGAAAATGTCATTATTATCAAAAAGGTATGCACTGTAATTTTTATATCACGTTATATTTATTAGTGCACTTTTGGGTGTTTTAGGCTTTAGGTTACAACCCTATTGATACCTAATTCTGAAGATCTGCCTGACCGATTTAGGTTTGTTTTAAATAAACGAAAATGTTATTATTATCAAAAAGGTATGAACTGTAATTTTTATATCACGTTATATTTATTAGTGCACTTTTGGGCGTTTTTGGTTTTAGGTTACAACCCTATCTTATCTTCTAAAGCGAGAGATAATTGTCTGTCTGCTAAATGGATCTGGAATCTCCGTCTAAGGATTTTTGTTTTTTTGATTTTATATGGGGCTTTTGGCCACGAGAAATCGATTGGAAATGGTCACCAGTCTGGGAAAATTCGTTTTCTAAGTCTTTTTATTAAATTAAAAAGTGAAATTTGTCCAGTTTAAACAATACAAAGCACAGCTGATGCAAATGTTTTCAATGTCATTACAATAATCATCTGTTTTCTTTTAAACGAAGCACAGCTGATGCAAATGTTTTCAATGCCATTACAATAATCATCTGTTTTCTTTTAAACTGTATTTTATTAGAGGTAAGCCTAATAAATGTTGTATCTATTTATAGTTACCATGGCAACGAATACTTCTGCTAAATAAACATACCCTTTATTTTTAGTTGTTTAGTGGCCTAACCTAAACGATGTTCACGGAAATTTGCAATAATAGTTATTGACGTGAGCGAACTAGGCCCTAGGCCTAAATCGATATTGAAATATTAAACTTTAATTTAGGCCTGACTTATTTCTGAGGCATAGCGTTGAGATTATGGTTAATCCTTTAAACTGTAGTTTTATTACAGGTAAGCCTAATGTTGTATATACCCTTTATTTAGTTGTTTAATGTTATAGGCCTAACCGTAAAACTCATTAATCCAATATTTATTATTGAAATCATAGCCCTGCTTATAATCGAGCTTTAGCTCGGTCTCCTGGTACTTGATACCTAATTCTGAAGATCTGCCAGACCGATTTAGGTTTGTTTTAAATAAACGAAAATGTCATTACTATCAAAATATTAGGAACTGTCGTTTTTATTTCACGTTATATTATTAGTACACTTTTAAGGTTTTTGGTTTAGGTTAAAACCCTATTGGTAGCCTATCTGTTTCTGATGATTCATTTTGCTCTAGGACATTTTTACTGACCTATCTGAAAGAGACGATCTCGGAAGGCTTTTTTATCTAGATATCAATAACAACTAAATATATTATAATGTCTGCTGTTTTATGGTATTTAGTTTGTACTAATGGTAAAGTTCATGTGCAGATAATATCGACTTAAAAAAGCAGGACCGAATTTGATTTAAAAAAATTCAGATAGCCTACTGACATCAATACGCTTAGATTGACACAAAAATGAAGTCGATATTTTTCATGGGATTTCCTACAGGAAAAATCTCTACACTCACGCACTTCTTTTTAAAATTAGTGTGAAATTAATTTAGTGACTTTGAAACATATAATTATGTTACAAATTTTATTTTCTGAACCATTGCAATAACCTCTCTAGACTAGATTGTTAAAAAATATAAATTAACCTAACTCCTATCTACTATTTTGCATTTTCAAAAACAATCATAAAATAATGCATCGAAGTTGTGCTGTACTTCAATGATATTTCCGCGTGCGTTTCGATTAAAATGATTATTGTAAGAAACGCGCAATAGATGAACATACAAAAACTTTCACGGTCTTTCTCATGCTTTTCTTCGGCGTCATTTTTTCCGAAAATTGTTTAAACCTGCAGTTTTTTACGTTACTTTTCACTTTTTCAATTAAAATCTCCAGTTTAAAAAAAAAATATGAAACATGACCCACACTCTCGGAACGGCTCAAAGTCAACTTTAATACATATTGTTATTCCTTATGTTTATTGTTTAGAGTATTTTTCATCTACCATGATTACCCTATTTTCTTGTATTATTCTTTTAAAAACTAAAATGTCCATCGAAGCCCAACTATGGTAATATTATAGGGACGAGTGGAGGTTTTTTAACAGTGAAAAACTCTGAGGTCCCTTTAAATTGTACATATTCCAAACGAGAAGGGAAATGGCCAATATTGCAAAACCCTCGAACAAATTTGAATCAAACCGAAATAAAATACTACGCATATGAAAATAAACCGTATAAAACCGTTTCAGTAGTTTTTGAATTATAGTCTAACAGAAATAAAGAAATATTAAACGCAATGCAACCATTGCATAACGTTGTGGTGACGCAGGTTATCTTTGTTACTGAAGTTACCAAAGTAGGTCTAGAGATAGGATCAAACACGTATTATTGCAATGAATATAAACTAACCTATATAACCAACTAGGTGCGCTAGATCAACATAAATATACTTGATATGATGGTAGCAGCACGTACACAGACCACGTACCTTTCCGACCGTCAAAGCGGCCTGTAAACGGCCAGCAAGACAGGTTCACGTAAATTGTACCATGTTGAAATTAAAAAAAAAAAAACAATTTCTAAATTATGTTATTTTTATAGTTTTTAGCCGAATTTCTGAAGAAAATAAGAGCTATTACACTCGACACAACTTTTAAACGGTTGGTAGGAGGAGGAGGATAGGGCTTCGTTTCTTTACGTTTCAGACCATTTGGAGACTATATTAATTAATTTAATTAACCAAAATTAATTAATTTGTATATGGTTTATTCCCTGATTGATAAGTGGTAGTAAATATGCTTCAAAATTGCTGATTTCTTTTTATGAATGTGTCCACAGAGAAGAAAAATGTTTCTTCTCTGTGATGTGTCCTAATAGGATTCTTCAGATACCCTTTATTTTTGTTTTACTGTCCGACTCAAAATGGCGGGGTTATACCATTTAATCGTTTTGGAGGAGGGTTTTAAGTAGTATACAGAGTGTTCCCAAATTATGTTTCCAGACTTCCACAAATTGTTCCTTTGGTCAAAACAAGAACAAAACTTCCAATAAACAGAGGTCCTAAAACGCTTAGTTTCCTAGATATCCGCCATTTTGTTTTATGTACAAAATAATTCATATCTAGAGAACGGTTTGACTGATTGAGTTCAAACTTGGCATGAAGTTTAACCTAACAGTGATATACCTCAAGAAAAATAAACGATTAAACCCAATGATGCGTTTCAAAATGGCGGCTGTTTGAAAATTTCAAACCTAATTTAATCCAAAACCGTACATTTAACGAAAATTGTGAAGACATCTTTTTTGTAGCCCTTTTAATTCCCTATCGGATGATGTAACTGTCAAAACAATCAGATGAAGGATAACAGTTAAGTTATGTGTACTAATTGGTTTGTTCATCCCAGCATCCTATACCAACACAGTAATACTACAATATTGTATGGACATTTGTTGTCATTACCTTCTACTTAGCTATTATCCTTCATCCGATTGTTTTGACAGTTACATCATACGATAGGGAATGAAAAGGGCTACAAAAAAGGTATCTTGACATTTTTTGTTAAAATGTACGGTTTTGAAGTAATTTAGATTTGAAATGTTCAAACGGCCGCCATTTTGAAACACATGATTGGATTTAATCGTTTATTTTTCTTGAGGTATATCACTGCTAGGTTAAACTTCATGCCAAGTTTGAACTCAATCAGTCAAACCGTTCTCTAGATATGAATTATTTTGTACAAAAAACAAAATGGCGGATATATGGAAAACGAAGCGTTTTAAGACCTATGTTTATTGGAAGTTTTGTTCTTGTTTTGACCAAAGGAACAATTTGTGGAAGTCTGGAAACATAATTTGGGAACACCCTGTATAAGCCCTAGTAAAATTTGTGAGTTATATCATTCGAAAGACAATTAAATTTACTATAATCCTGTGCAAAAATATTTTGGGTACAGTTCCCGGAACAAGGAACAAAATTGATAGGAATCTTCACAAATATAAATTGATTGATAGGATTTTTTTTTTAATTTTCCATATAATTGCGCAATTTTTCCCTTTCTTAAGCCCGAGAACAATTTGTTAGTTAAATCATTCGAAAGGAAATTAAAATTTATTATAATCCTGTGCAAAGGTATTCTAGGTACAGTTACCATAACAAGAACTAAATGCATAGTAATCTCCCAGTATTTAATACTAGTTATTCCCGGATAAGACATTTTTTCTATAGTAATGCAGCAGTGCTGCTTACGCTTTTTTTATTACACTTGTATTCTTTTTAAGACTCTTCATCACCCCGCGGAAAACTTCGAGTGTGCGGTATGGTTTTAATAAAATTGGTCCGAGTACAGTCAGTGACCTTGTGGTTGTGCGGGGAGAAGAGGGACGGGCGAACTAAGCTGGACTGAAAAAATCAGTCTCAGCGTCTGTTAATCTACCACTTACAGTTCCCTTACTCACAAAACACAATACAATACAACGAAAATGAATTTTAAGTACATAAAACGTTTGTAAGATGGCTAGTAGTAGCGCCACAGCCGGCTTGAATCGCAAGCCGCGAGATCGTTGAAACATGCATTCTTAATCTCGTGTTTCGGATTATATTTACAAAATAAATAACTTTTTATTATTAAGAAGGCTTTGTATTTTTACGTGTGACCTTAAAATATGGAAATAATCTTTTGAAATCTACTAAAAAATGTATTAAGAATAATCACATAATGTCTTTAAGAACAATTTAAGAAGTTTCAAAAATTTAAAAACTACGTCTGAAAGACGTTATTTCAAAGTTTATGTAATCGCTGACTCATCCTTTTAACTACGTTGTCACGAAAAGCGCATATTTTGCTTTTAAGAAACTTCCCAAATTTGTGAAATTCTTTGATACCCCACAATGATACAATCTCCAACCAGGAACTCACCCTTTGGTAATATTGAGATGAGACGAGAGCAGGGGTAGTGGTCGTGAACACCTGTGGACACTGAAAAGGTTCAATTAGGCAACTGTTGAAAAGATTGCATAACATTGAGTCTTTGTCAGTTTAGACATTATTTAATACAATCGTCAACCCCACCCCCATTATGTCTTCAACCCTTTGCTTCAACCCTTTTCGGCTACTTCTTCCGTGTATTCAAGTTGTTTAGGTCCACGCCTGATCTATGCTTTTCCTTTGCACCGGTTCGCTGTGGAGTGTTTCGAAATAATTTACAAGGAATGGCAGTGGCGTAATTGGTTAGCGTGAACGTTCAGCTTGCTACAATTGGAAATACTAACACAGTTGCGTAGGCTCGAATCTAGTCACTGACGTTCGGTTCTGAACCATACACTAATCTCTAGGTTTCATGAGTTAAGCCATATACCTTGTATGCAAACTCTCTCTTTCTTTACCATTTGCGTTTAATCAGTTCTTAGTCCATTTAAAACTCGTATGACCTAAGGAAATGCCCCACGGACCAGACTACTTGCACTTAATGTTTTTTGGGTAGCTTATTCCGAAAATCGGGGTCCCGCGGCTCTAAACTCTTGGCGTCACCTCTAAAAATTTAAAACCCCACCCTTTTTAGGGGTTTTTCACAACAACGTATGGAAATAAGGCTATGGCATGCACAA
>JAGFPH010002291.1:66024-81476 GCA_018207615.1 Philaenus spumarius | reverse complement strand
GTTCCAGAATGTTCCCAGAATATTCCGGACTGAATGCTGTAGAATGTTCCAAAATTTATGGAATCTTCCAGACGGCTGTAGACCATCGAAGGGACTTCTTGTTCCGGAACGTTATAGAATGTTTTAAAATTTGGAAACGGGATGTGAATCTTGAGACCTAAAACTTGGCACATATTACTCTTAAATTATACAATGTGGTTCACGAAGATATGCAGAAACTTCGGGAGCTCACTCTACTTGTAAAAGTAAAGTAAAAAAAGTTATATAAACATAAATTACGAAAATATGCGGAAGTGGAACATATTGTTTTCCAGATCAGCAATTTTGTGTTTTTTTTACAAAATAATTAATATTTAGAGAAATATTTGACTGATTGAGTTCAAACTTGGCATGAAGTTTCGCCTAACAATGATCTATCTCTACAAAAATAAACGATTATATCCAATCATGGCGGCTGTTTGAAAATTTCAAACCTATATTACTCAGAAACCGTACATATAACAAACAATGTCAAGACATCTTTTTTGTAGCCCTTTTGATTCCATATAGGATGGTCTCACAGTCAAAACAATCGGATGAGATTGTTATGTGTAATAATTATTTTGTTCAACCCGGCATCCTATGCCAACACAGTAAACGCAGCAATAGTGTATGTGCATTTGTTGTTACTATCTTTAACTTAGTTATTATCCTTCGTCCGATTATGTTGACAGTTCATCCGACAAGGAATCAAAAGGGCTAAAAAAAGTCATCTTGACATATTTTGTTAAAATGTACGGTTTTTGAGTAATTTAGGTTTGTATTTTTCAAACAGCCGCCATTTTGAAACACATTATTGGATATAATCGTTTATTTTTCTCGAGGTATATCATTGTTAGTTTAAACCAGCGAGCACAGAATACAATAGAGGGGCCACGCAGTAGCAGTGAGTTGATGCCACCTGAAAGCGCGAAACACATCCAACATGGCGGCCGCAGAGCATGAGTCATCCTAGTGCCGAGCGGTTTTTTGAGATTTTTACATATAATATTTTAGTAAATCAAACTTTACTTTTCATCATTGAATTTGGTTTATAAAGACGATCAATTTGATGTTTTTATAATTTCTCTACGTCTGTTGGTTACAGAGATATCAAAAGTACTAAACACAGTACGTTGTCCAATGTTATTCTTATGGAGAATAAGAAAATTGTATATCTTGCTTTGTTTCCATTAAAACATATGATTAGGTGTCTAATTTTGTTTGTGAACTGCCAAGTGTTCCTACTTATATTGTTTTAACTTCCTCAGCATGTAAAGAGTAAAACAAATCAGACGAGGCAGAGTATTGGAGCTAACTTTTGTGGTAAAACAGCGTCGAGCCGTGGTCCGCGACGATGGGCGCGTACAACTAAACATAGCGGTTATTTACTTTGGATTATTGAACAAACTATAAGTTCCATCGAAAATTGTTTGGAATGTAAATTTAAGATCAGTTAGTTAGCTACAACTTTCCCGCTGGAAGTTTGTTTCTGCCTCAAAATTAAAAATTTCTCGCACACTAACTTTGTCATGTCATAAATTTAATTTAATGTAAAAGGATTAGTTTTAATTATGATTTTAATGAAACCACAATAGATATTACACTTTCTACGAACACTGTTGCCTTCCTTCAATATCCACCTATCTATGTATAAAATTTGGTAATTTTTGTCCCATCCTAAGGGGTTCAAATGACGGTGTTATCAAGGCGACCACCGTTTACAGAACTACGCATTTATGGGCCCAACAACGTTTCTATACACAACAAAGATGGCTGACATGGCTTCAACCATGCTTACTGCTATTTACGGGATGGCCTCTCTATTGTATTCTGTGCTCGCTGGTTTAAACTTCATGCCAAGTTTGAACTCAATCAGTCAGACATTTCTCTAGATATGAATTATTTTGTAAAAAAATCAAAATGGCGGATATCTGGAAAACGAAGCATTTCCGGACCTATTATTATATAACTTTTTCTCATTACTTTTACATGTAGAATGAGATCCTGAAATATATCTTCGTGAATCACCCTGTATGTAGGAGAGAAAAAACATTTACATTTCGATTATTTTCGTCCAAGGTGTAAAATATTGTTCGTAGAAAATATGTTATTTGAAATGTTCTCATAGACGTAAAACGCACATCATACAGTAAACTCCCGATTAACCGCGGAATTGACTGGCGCGGAAAAAATGGCTTAAGGTTCTAAAAATCAACACAAAAGTGCTTTAAATCAGTTTATTGCTAATTAAAAGAATGTATGTGAAAAAAAACTAAAACTACGTTATATACATATACATTATTGTATCTACAGGATATCCTGTACTATACACTATTGTAGTTTATTTTTTAGCGAATTTCCATAGGAAAAATGAGCTATTGCAGTGGCCCTTATGGTAAGACCCAAGGTCGGGAGTAGCAAATGAGCACCGATCATGGTTCCCAGAACACGTTTTGGGGTGTCATTAACCCTAGAACCGGCAGATCGCACGAAACGTGCGATCATGACAGCACATTTGTAACGCGTGATTGTATTGAATATTTGACCCACTAAAAATCTTCCAATCTCAAAAAGACAAACACCATCGGAAAGGTAATGTTTCAAACTTTATTTTTTGTATTTACAATTTCTTTCTAAAACGTATATTTACATACGTAATCATCGTTGCAGTTTATTAGTTTTCTACAAATCAATCGGCGCCCGAAAATTCATACAAAACATAACGAAATTACTCAACTTTTGTCAATCTCTAAAACCCGCCCAGTAGGTTGTCTTAGTTAAACCTATGTACCGATGGATTCATCACAATTTCCCCTATCCAAAACTTTCATCCAATCAAAAATCGGACCAATAGTATTGAATTTAGAAGGGGTTTTGTAGACCCTTGCAATTGGTCAGTTTTCCAACCAATAAACAGCGTTATTTATTTCACGTGAGATCTTTATGACCTCAATAGTTTTTTATAGATATTTTGGTATCTTTGTAAAGATAATTCTTCAAGCTAACTTCCCCTGTAAACCAAATTTGCTATATTTGAACAGTTTATTGTGTAGGACCGTGGGAAAGTGACTGCTAATACGGTCTCACCTAACGTTCAAATCTGTAGCGTAACGGACTTTTATAGCATGGGGAGACATACAAGAATGCGCGCGCAACTTGTACAGACGAGAGTTTACTATATTTTTCTAACTTTTGTTATTCAAATACTTCTAAGTCAAACACTTTTATGAAAAGATAATTTACAAGTATACAGTTCAGTTCTTTGATTTATTCTCTACACTTTGTTATAATAATATTTTATTTTTGGGCACAGCATATATTAGTAAATTACGTTTCTAACTTGGCATACTTTTGATAGCAGACTTGTAGTAAGAACATAAAATCTCGTGTTTTCAAAATAAGAAATTTGAAAATGTTAAATGTTTTTATACAGTTCTATTTAGAACTAAATTACGAAACTTTTTTACATTTATGGAAAAAATTACAAAAAATGTTTACTACATTTTATGTAGACTTAAAGTTGAACTTTTATTTTTCGTAACTGAACATTTTTTGTTTCTTGAGCTAATAACTTTCTAAATTTTACATCTATAATTTTTTTACTGGCATATACAAATTCTTTGAACCTTGCTCTACAAAAAAGCTATGGAACACTTTTGAATTGGGGTTAATTTACTATTTTTGGCGAATTTTTGAATAAATGCTTGCACACGCCAAAAAATCCATTTTCGTTAACATTGCCGGTTCTAGGGTTAAAAATCATATATACAGGGTGGTTATAAAGTCACTTCTCCCCTCTTTAACTTTTGTGTTTGTTAAAACAAACAAATATCCTTTGGGGAACGATACTAACTTAACTCAAAGTATCTATTGAAGCAATCGGAAATTTTGAGTATCCCCTTAAAATGGGGGATTTTGGGGGCAACTCAAAATTTTTAAATGGGAAGTATGGTCATGTGATATCTCATTTTAAAGGAATATTTAAGACTAGAAAAATGACACAAAGAAAATAAAAATCGGACCACCCAAAACAAAATGGCGGCCCTAAACGTGTTGAATTAAATCGACATAAAGTTGCTAATATTTCGAACAGGAAGAGTTTTAGAAAAAGTTTCAGGAGACAAAAAATATTTATTTCAAAGTGCTTGACCTAAAAAATTGCTTCCAAATCGATTCCGTAAATTTTATTTTTTACAAAATTTTTAAGATGGAGGTGTAAAAATTTCCGACTACTTCAAAAGATACTTTGAGTTATATAAGTTAGTATCGTTCCCCAAAGGATATTTGTTTGTTTTAACAAACACAAAAGTTAAAGGGGGGGGGGAGTGACTTTATAACCACCCTGTATATATATATGTGTGTTCGCAATTTAGCGGCCGAATTTTAGGTCCGCTTTTTTCAAATTTGGTACACATGTTGGTCGTCTAAGTCGCTCGGACGAGTTCATTAGCCAAAAAAATCCAACAATCGGAAGCACGTTTTTTGACCGTAAGTAACTATTTTTTGAGATTTTTACTACGACAATGAATTTGTTTTTGAATTTGTTCTACAAATATAAATGTAGGATGTTATTCTGCACATTTTGTTTCTCTTACGCGACCTTATAGCTCGCTTGGTTCCCCCAAAATCGATCGAAACGTAAAATACCATAGAAGTACCCGGTTCAAAGCCATGTGGCGGATTCTACCGGGGGGTTGGCGTGCGAAGCACGCAACACATTTTTTATTGAAGATAATCCCAGTATGCGGAATGGCATGCGAAGCACGCAATGCATTGTGTATTGAAGATACTCCCAATATGCGGAATGGCGTGCGAAGCACGCAATGCTTTGTGTATTGAAGATACTCCCAATATGCGGAATAGCGTGCGAACCATTTTGCAGCTATTCAGCACCGTCGTGAATAGACCTGTTTCCCAAATTTTCGGTTGAAACCCTAAAACATAGGCCTATAAACTTAATTTTGGAAATTTGCTCAACTCACGTCAGCGGTCCAGCTGCGTGGTCGAATTATTCTTTTATTTATGATCACTTTTAACATGTTACGGTATTTATTTAACCTGTTTTTGTTTATTTTTTTATTTTTTGAATGTAAAATGTTTTACTGCGAACGTCGCGGATAATCAGCCCGCGGATAATCCGCAAATCGGATAATCGAGAGTTTACTGCATATATAAGCTTAAATGGACTCTCCAGTGAACTCTCAAAGTTACCCGATATTTCTGTCGTACATTTATTAATTTCTGCGACCGATATAGATACTTTTTCATAAGCTAAATCGATCCTTCATCAAATCGGTGCACTCAACTAGCCACTCGGGCCGAGATCGGTGCACCCATCCCTCCGCCACTCCCCGCTGTGACCTTGTTTCGGCTAATTCCCTCCTCGAGTTACCTTTTTTTTCTTCCACGAAACCCTTTTGACTCGATTTCTCTTCCAACAAAAAACCAGCGTTGCACCCGCACAACCCTTTAGTACCGTTAGGCAACGTTAGCTAAAATTACTGCAATTTATAACCTAACAGAATGGGCCAGAGTTGCGGAACTCGAGAAACCCTTTCCCAGGTTTTCGGGGATTTCTTTATTCTTGTAAAAAAGGTTGTTAATGGTTTTACTGCTTTCGACAGAACCCTTTGTTGGGCCATAATTTGTCTTCTGGTGACAGGTAGATTGAAATTGCTGGCTTTCTTGTGATTGGCTCGGATGTCCACGTTGGGAAAACGTAAATCGTAATTTTAATTTGGTGAGTCTCTACCTTTACTATATTATTTGAGGAGGTATCTGCGTGCTTCGCACGAAACCCAGCTCTCACGCTTGCGGGGAGATTAATTTCATTAACTCATATAAAAGCTGAGTGATAACGTACGTACGTGAGTAACATATAAAGTAATCAGCTGATTTCACCAATCATCTGTAATATTTAAACAAACCCAGTGTAGATTATACTTTGGGGTTATGTTTAAAACTTCAATCATTATAATTTCTTGTAAAGTTTATTTTTTAATAGAAGTTATAAAACTAATTAATGTATGCTATAATACGTTATAATATATTTTGCTTTGAGGTTATCTATATATATAAAAGCGAAATACCACTCACTGACTCACTCGTCACGATTTCTCAAAAACTACCGAACGGATTGAAATGAAATTTGGTATGTAGCTTCCTCTAGGGCCATAGGTGCTTACTAAGAAAGGGTTTTAAAAAATGGGAAATTTAAGGGGGGTTTGGGGGGTAAAAATTACTAAATCACGATTTCTCCAAAATTACCGAACAGATTGGAATGAAATTTGGTATGTAGCTTCCTCTAGGGCCAAAGGCGCTCGCTAAGAAAGGGTATGAAAAATTTCGCAATTTTAGGAGGGGTTTGGGGGATCAAAGTTACTAAAATCATAAATTCAGATCTTTTATTATTATGACAATAGTGCTTTTATTATTTAAGATCTATATATATAAAAGCCAAATACCACTCACTGACTGAACACTTAAAAAGAATACAAGTACGTTAAAAAGACTGAAAATACCAACCACCACGGGCAACGCCGTACGGGTCAGCTAGTGTAAGTTATAGAACTAATGAATGCTATAATACGTTATAATATTTGCTTTGAGGTTATAAACTTTATATAAATACAACCTTGTATCACCAATATATTCGTTAATACAAATTTAAAAAAGCTGTACCTATTCGTTTAACTTCGGAAACATTCGTACATCTTCGTATAACATATAAACGTATTCCATTATTAATTTCTTCACCAAAATATTAAAACTTCTAAATCATTTGATCTATCAGTATAAAGTAAAAAGCAATTAAAAGATAATGTTTTTTATCTTTATTTCAATTTATAATTATTAACGTATATAAATACAAAATTTTAAGAAATAGGCCTAAAGTTTTATAATCCCTGGAATTGTAGGCCTACACATTTACCGAGTTAAAAATCCCCATCAGCACAGTTAGGCCTAGATAAAGTCTGTTGTTTTTAAATAGTATTTTTTTAAATAAATGGTGTATTTCTTATGTGTATCTAATTAATTTTCCTATGATTTTTCACGGGGGCTTACTAGTTTATAATACTTTAGCGAGAACGTTTACTTATAAATAAATAAACCTAATTTGAATTTGTGTATCTATCTATACATATAAATAAAATTGCAGTGTCAGTCTGTGATTTCAAAATATCAGCTTTTTTCTAAACTCACATGGCTATTCACACATTACCAAAACCTTAACACAGATTTATAAATTGTCAGTCTGTTTGTTTGTCCGGGCTAATCTCCGGATTGGTTGAACCGATTTTGACTAAACTTTCATTAACATGTCATGTTTGGGGGTCTTTTCGGACAATATTTTAGGCTTCTTTTTATTCCGATAATATTTAAAATTCCTGTAAAAAATTGTAAAAATTATGGACTAAATTAGGGATTTCGTGGACAAATGTTGGGGATATTGCGTGTCTATTTCGATCTCTGTACATTATGTACAGGTCACAGCTACCCCCACCACCCAACTTAGATACAAGTGCTTCTTTGCTAATCAATCATAATTTCCGTAAAAATAAAATAATACACAATAATATGTTTGCATTGGGTCGCCGCCAGGGTTGACAAGCGAAACGAGTGGGGTCAGAGCCCTTAGTATTTTAGGCCACAACCCAGTTTTAGATACATTTGTCCAAGTCTAATTTAGGCTATTCATATTGGTGCAGGTTATATTAGGTTAGGTTAGGTTAGATTATCTACACATCTATCCATATAAATAAAATTGAAGTGTCTGTGATTTCGAAATAAATCGTTTTCCCTAATAGCCCAGTCGGTATAGGTTACAACTACCAGTAATTTGCAATACGGCTGATTTTTTTTTATAAGTGCATTAAAGCATGTAGATTAACATAAAAAAACGTTTACCAGTCTATCAATTTCCCAAAGTCGAAAAAAAAATCGATTATCATTTTTTTTCCGATTATCCTTAATATTTCAAGCTGGGATGAAGATAGACGAAAATAAAAAATACCACCGTGTAGGGGAGGTATTTTTCAACAAAAAAGGACATATGTATTTATTTCGTCCAACAATGGTTTGTCTGGAAAAAATTCGATAATGCAGGTATGTATTTTGCAGCAGGGGAAATCATTAAAAGGGGACATCTTATTCATATTTGAAGCATTGGCTCATTCTAAATTGGCCGAATTTTAATATATCGAATTGAAACTTGACATAGGAGTTAAAATATATATTTTAAACATTTATGCTGAGTCTCAGCTTGTTATCTTGAAAATTACCCGATCTAGGAGTCGATTTCGATTATCGATTTTAGGAGTACCGGATCCTCGAACTAATTTCAATCTATTCCAGTTTCGTCAATTTTTGGAATATCAACATCAAATTTGTTTTACAAGTTGAGTACACCAGTATAAATATTCTTAGTAAGTATGAACGATTTTTTTCATGTTATTTTTGAAAATGGTCTTCTGTTTTACCTATCTCGTTTTAACTATAACACCTTTGGATTCAACGACTCCATTTTCGACATTTTTGAACATATCGATTTAAAAATTGGTACAGAAGTTAAAAACACAATTTTTTTTCCTATACTTATTTTAAAAACTATATTTAAAAAATTGACTAATCTGCAGCCGATTAACTCAAGCGTTTTGATGAAAAATCTAAAAAGGTCTAAAATTATACTTTTTTAAGTTACTTGTGCTTTGAAAAGTAAATAATAAAAAAGGTTTATACTCCTTGATCTTGTTTGAATCTATATATTTAACTTGTAAAAAAACTTTCAGGTTGATATTTTGAAAATTTTCTAAACTGGAGCTGTTTAAAATGAATGGGTGGGTCCGGTACTCCTAAAATCGAGAAACCCATTAATAAGTCAAATGGATCTAGATCGGGTAATTTTCAAGATAACAAGCTGAGACTCAGCATAAATGTTTAAAATATATATTTTAACTCCTATGTCAAGTTTCAATTCGATATATTAAAATTCGGCCAATTTAGAATGAGCCAACGCTTCATATATGAATAAGATGTCCCCTTTTAGTGATTTCCCCTGCTGCAAAATACATACCTGCATTATCGATTTTTTTCCAGACAAACCATTGCTCGGACGAAATAAATACATATGACCTTTTATGTTGAAAAATACCTCCCCTACACGATGGTAGTTTTTATTTTCCTCTATCTTCATCCCAGCTCGAAATATTAAGGATAATCGAAAAAAATGATAATCGATTTGTTTTTCGACTTTGGGAAATCGATAGACTGGTAAACTTTTTTTATGTTAATCTACATACTTGAATGTACTTATAAAAAAAATCAGCCGTATTGCAAATTACTGGAAATTTTGGTCTAAAACTTAAACCTGCATTTTTTAATTGTTTGCGGTCTGTTTGTCCGGGTTTATCTCCGGAAAGGCTGGACCAATTTTGACGAAACTTTCATTTACATGAATTGAACCAAAATTGAAATTTTTAAAATCTATGAGTTTTGCGAATGGACGTGATGCACTAAGAAACATTCTTCTGTGAAGCACTTTTACAACATAAAGTAAATTCGTCTATAAATCTTGAATTACCTAATAATTCAAACATCTGCTGTCACATGTACAATACAACGCCTGTTTCGGTTGAACCGACACACAGTTCTTGAAAACATTTACATTTATAACCAACGCAAATTTACTAGGCAAATTTATAATCGGGAAATTGGTTTTAACAAGTAAAAGCGTTTTTAGGTTATGTTTATGAAAACTCCCGTCATTCACATAAATGATTATGTTTTTAAACTAAAAAACTAGAAAATTCAAACCTGTTACTTAGGAAATTATAAATTATTAAATACTAGGGGAATCCTCTGTGTGCTCCGCACGCCGATCCCGTTGGAACTTTTTGTACACATAATCGCGTTATGTTTTCTCTATAATAAAGGTGTAACCTCAAAGCTAAGATGGTAAATAATCTTAAAAGTTCAAATCACATGATTCCGTATATTTTATAACAGCAGTTGTAATAAAGGTTAAAAGGACCAGCAAGGCTCAGGTCTACACTTTAATAAAAACCTAACCTAACAGTTAGAAATACAAATAATTGCTTTAAAGTTTGAAATCAGCTGTTAATGGAAATATTAGAGCAAACAGCTGTTTTATCTGTTATCTTATTCAATTGGTTGCTTTGGTAATACATGTATATTCATGTGTTGGTTCATCAGTCTAGGCCTAACTAAGAACTTTTTCCCACTAAATTACAAATATTGGAATAAACTGAATTATAGCCTATGTTACTCAGGGATAGTGTAGCTTTTTATTAGTAAAACTATTTTTTCAATCTGTTCAGTAGTTCCAGAGATTACCCCCTAGATACAAACAAACAAACAAATGTTACCTCTTTATAATATTAGTATAGATTATCAGTTGTTACCATAGACAAAAACAATGTTATAGGTTATAAACCTGTAACTCACCATCAATCCAAAGACATATCTGAAAAATTCATCTTTCCACTTTAAACTGTAAAATTTTTTGGAGGAAAGTTTTTAGGCCACCATTTTGGATTGGGTTGACGTACCTTACTTTGCTTGGTATCAAAATGTTTATTATTTGAGGACATGGGCGCTCATATGATATTTTCTGGGGGGGGGGGGGCTAGACCGGGGTATGGGCTTAACGTTCACTGCTAAAGGACGCACATGTGAGCTTGACACTGAATATTATGAGAAGCGGCCGACGCACAGTGCATTGCGTGCCAACCACCATATGGGGGTGTTTTCAATACAACAGTGCATTGGGAGTATTTTCAATACACACTGCATTGCAGCTCATGCTTGAACTCTTGTAAAAAATAAAATAAGTATTATGTAAAATCAAACGGCACATAACATTTAAAACATATTTTAGTGCTAGTCTCTTTAAAGAAAATTACCTGACTATAATTAATAATTTACATATTTTCCTTTCCCTGGGAGCTAGGGGGGCCACTGCCCATAGCTATTTGCGCCCATGTTTGAGGCTAATTAAAAATGTTTTGTCACAAGCATTGTTTACATTTAAAAATGTTGAGTTGTCCCACAGGAACCCACCGGGAAAAGGGGGCTGTCTTTAAAAGTAGTTACTAATCATTCAAAGACGTTCCCAAATTTAAATTTTTCTCTTTTCCGTTGTCTGAAAGTTAAGAAAGAGGTCTCATATATGTGGATCACCTTGTATATAGATTTATTCAACTATAACTAAATTTGAACGTAATTTCCCATTAAAATTGCATTTTCTAAAATACTAAAGCTCCTGTTGCTTAGGAAAGTCTAATATTTAGACAGATAAACGATCTCGGTCGTCTCTGAGAAAACTCCCTGCATCCGCACAATGAAGTACAGTACTTCTATAACTTTAGTAACGGTAAGTATCCAGTTAAAACTAGATATTTCGTTAAAAGCAATTAAACGGCGACCCTTTTACTAAATAAAACCCTTTCACGCTTTGTCAGTTACTGAAGTTTGCCACATATTGAAACGGTTCTCTTCAAATCATAACCTAATCCTATATTATTAGTGTTAACTGTACAGTCTAAAAAGTGGAACACGGCAAAGATGGCGGCGGTCCAATGTTAGGTCCGCATTCCAGTTCGGCAACCCTTCCTCCCCCCCCCACCCCACTACAGTCTTTGGTTTTACCATTACCACAAGGTTACTTGTTTGTTCATTATTGCACTCGCAGCCATATCATATTAACATACAACCTAGCCACGTAGTCTATGCATCATTTACAAGTAATATAAATTACTCCATCTTGCACTCTCTTAAACTCTTTCAATCCCTTCCACACATTCCATTTTGGTTTCAATTTAATTGTGATTTATTCCTGCACTAGTGGACCCAACAATGCCTGAGCTATTGCTTGATTTAATTTAAAGGGTAGTTATTCCATTTCATTACATTGATTTAAGTAATCGAATTGCAAAATGGTTTTATTCCACTTAAGAATATACTACACAAATTTAAATTTATAGTTTGTAAACCTTTATAGATAATACAGTAAACCTTTTGTTTGCTTTTACCTAATATAAAAAAAAAAACGTTGTGAAGAATTGTAAAAACCTGATTCTAAATTAGCCCAATTGGTTGCAAATAAACGTGTTTTGGTTCATTGTAGGCCTAACCTAAAATTATGTTCAGTATTTGATCCAAATCAGCTGTTTTATATGTAATATGTAACAACCAATGTATGAATTGAATTAAAATATAGTAAGCATTTTTAGTTGATTTTTGTTTGCTTTAAGTTGGTCAATCTAACCTAAAAATTTGTCGGTTTTGAAGAATAATTAACTGATTATAAATGCTGAGTAAAGTTGCTATGGTAATGAATGTAAACAAACATGATGTGTTGCTAAGCTTTTTATACGAACAGCTGTTTTTGTGCACTATGGTCTTGATTCTATACAAAAAAGGCCGATTAGTTTTTTCCATTTTTGAAACTTTTCGGGAAACTTTTAAAATTGTTCTCTATATAAAAACCTAGTTCGGACTATTACGAACATTTTAAAACAAAAAATAGCCAAATTGGTCCAGCCGTTCTCAAGTGATGCGCTTACAAAAGAACAGCAATTCATTTTTATTATATAGACTAGTGGACCCAGCAATGCTTCGCTATTGCCTGGTTTAATTTAAAGGGTAGTTATTCCATTTCATTACATTGACTTAAGTAATCGAATTGAAAAATGGTTTTTACGCCACTTAAGAATATACTGCACAAATTTATATTTTGTAAACCTTTGTAGATAAAACAGTAAACCTTTTGTTTGCTTTTAACTAATCTATACAAAATTTATAGTTGTGAATAATTGTAAAAAAACCTGTTTCTAAATTAGCCCAATTGGTTGCAAATAAACGTGTTCTGCTTCATTGTTTGCCTAACCTAAAATTATGTTCAGTTTTTGATCCAAATCAGTTGTTTTATATATAGGCCTAATATGTAATTACCAATGTTTTAATTGAATTAAAATAAGGTAAGCATTTTTAGTTGATTTTAGTTTTTGTTTGCTTTAAGTTAGTCAATCTAACCTAAAAAGCTGTAGATTTTGAAAAAATAATAAACTAATTACAAATTTGCTAGTAAAGTTGCTACGGTAATGAATATAAACAAACACGTGTTACTAAGCATTTTATACGAACAGATGATTTTTTGCGCTATGGTCTTGAGTCCAAACAAAAGAGGCTGTTTAGTTTTTTTCCAAATTTGAAACTTTTTCGGGAAACTTTTCAAATTTTTCTTTATATAAAAACCTAGTTCAGACTATTACGAACATTGTAAAACAAAAAATAACCAAATTGGTCCAGCCGTTCTCAAGTGATGCGCTTACAAAGGAACAGCAATTCATTTTTATTATATAGATTATATTTCTTTATAGCCTATAGGCCTACTACTTGCACACAAATAAGAAAAAGTTAATGAAACGATTATCGCGTACAATAATTGTGTTTTAATTCCGACATATGAGTTTCCTGGACCAAAAATCAGCAGCGTAGTAACCCTGACGTTCGTTCAAATCTTGAAATGTTTTTATGTTTCGAAGCGCATCCAATCAGGGGACCTATGTCCACCTATGTTAAATACATCCACCTAACTTAAAATTGTTATATTTGGGCTTACATTCTCAACTCAATTAATGCATTTTACCCTAAGATGCAAGTAATCGAAATTCAAAAGGTTTTTCTCTTTTTAATAAAGCTATCTAGCTCTATAGATATTATAAGGGTCTGCTCCAGTAAACGAGAAAGCAACCGGAAACGCAAGGGCTTCTCTCTATAGCCCTATTTAAACAGTGCAATTTCTTGCAGCTGAGCGCTTCGACTCTGCCTCATTTCAAACCATTTTATAAATCCATCTTTTGTAATTGAATGCTGAAAAAAAACTGAATATTCTTTATAAAATTTCGGATCCGGCTTGCAAATTACTTTTCATTATTAATTTTTTATTGAGTTAGGAAAAAAAATCAAACTTTGTACTTACAAAATGTCAATTACATAACAAAAGAAAAGCATTTAAAAAAATCTAAACTGCAAAACGGATGCGTATTGTAATTGTGATAAAATGAGAACTTGCAAACAATTTTATGATAAAAAATAAACGAAATAAATGGTTTGAAATTTAACATTGCTCTTATGGGATGAAAATCCAAGACAGCCGCCACTACAGAAGACCCTTAATAGAAATTATGATTAATATATGGGTAGTAAACCCCATTTTCACCGTAAGTAACTTAGTCGAAGGTTACAAAAATGCGTTTGGTTTATTTTTCTTAGTACTATTTAAGAAATAGTGCAGTAACTTTTTAGCTCTCAAGCTTACAGAAAAGTATGAGAATTATTGTTTTAAGGGTGTTTTTTCAATGTTCAACCCTTAGTAATCAAAATAAGAGTACATTACTGTTCCTATTTACCACAAAGGTGTCAATCAACAGCTCTTTAGCATTCATGGGAAGTATAATAATATATTTTTATTGTAAAGAGGCTGTTACCCCTATTTCACCCATTAGACGCAACTATTTAAATTGCGTGCATTATTGTTTCTGTCCTATACACCACTTAAAATTATAAGTGCCTAATTTCAGCTTCACGCTTTTACAGCCACGATCTGATATATCGGCTTACTAAAATAGTTCTGAAAACGGCCGCTAGCCGAAAAACCATCTCAGCAAATACCACTCCAAAATGGCCACAACTAAATATAGGATCAAAAAATACAACTCCAGAACGTCCACAAGCCGAAATATCGGCTCAGCAAATACAACACCAAAATGGCCACAACCCGAAATATCGGCTCAGAAAATAAAACTCCAAAAAGGTCACAAGACGAAATATTGGCTCAGCAAAAAAACTCCAAAACGGCCACAAGATGAAATATTGGCTCAGCAAATACTACTCCAAAATGTACATAAGACGAAATATCGGCTCAGCAAATACAACTCCAAAACGTCCACAAGCCGAAATATTGGCTCAGCAAATAAAACTCCAAAACGTCCACAAGCCGAAATATCGGCTCAGCAAATACAACTCCAAAACGGCCACAAGCCGAAATATTGGCTCAGCAAATACAACTCCAAAACGTCCACAAGACGAAATATTGGCTCAGCAAATACAACTCCAAAACGGCCACAAGACGAAATATCGGCTCAGCAAATACTACTCCAAAAAAGACATAAGACGAAATATCGGTTCAGCAAATACAACTCCAAAACGTCCACAAGCCGAAATATTGGCTCAGCAAATAAAACTCCAAAACGTCCACAAGCCGAAATATCGGCTCAGCAAATACAACTCCAAAACGGCCACAAGACGAAATATCGGCTCAGCAAATACTACTCCAAAAAAGACATAAGACGAAATATCGGTTCAGCAAATACAACTCCAAAACGTCCACAAGCCGAAATATTGGCTCA
>JAGFPH010002291.1:39878-57985 GCA_018207615.1 Philaenus spumarius | reverse complement strand
AACAACACAGGATACAAGTTTTTTGACCGAAAGTATTTTTTAAGATTTTACGTAACAGACTTAAACTTTTTTGGGGTTTTACCTAAAAAGATAAATGTATGATATTATTCAGAAAATTTTGTTTCTTTTCACGACCTTATAGCTTGGACTTCCCAAAATCTATCAAAACGTAAAATACCATAAAAGTGTCCGCTCAAATCAACGAAAGGGATTTTTCCGTGGGGACATCTTCTGGTACGAGGCCGATGGCCGATGCGAGCGAAGCGAAGCAGACCGTAACACGAGGCCGAAAGGTTGAAGTACAACAAACTCACAACGCGAGTTTTTCCGCTGCGAGTGGAACGAAGGGGCACTCGAGTCGAAGATGGAGGCTTAAGTGCAAACAAATTCTACTAATATATTTCGTGTAAGCACATCAGCTATTCAGCGCCTGCGTTAGTAGATAAATTTCCCAAACTGCCGGTTTAAACCCTAAAACATATAAACTTAAAATTTTGCAAATTCGCTCTACTCACGACAGCGGTTCAGCTGCGTGGTCAAATTATTTAACTTTGTCTCCAACGAGCCAATATTTGATACATCCGTAAAACTGAACGAACAATCCAACAAATAGCTTGGTCTATCTTCAGACCACCAAGCACTCATTGTTGGCTGCTGGCCTATTTTTGAAATTTGACTTTTACAATAGCAGGCCTATTCTTATAAAAAATAATGATACTGATCCGTTCAAGTATCAAGTATGTTTACAGATTACAGATAACGGCGCGAATGCTGGCCCTTGAGCAAACCGCTACTAACCTGACTAAAAACATCAGTATCCGGTACATCTCTGTTTAACACGTTCACTGCTAAGCTAAGGACGCACGTCATGTGAGCTTGACACTGAACATTACGAGAAGCGGCCTACGCACAGAGTATTGCACGCCAACCCCCGTATTGAGAGTATTTTCAATTCACAAAGCATTGCGTGCTTCGCACGCCAACCTCCGTATTGAGAGTATTTTCAATACACAAAGCATTGCGTGCTTCGCACGCCAACACCCGTTTTGGGAGTATTTTCAATACACAAAGCATTGCGTGCTTCGCACGCCAACACCCGTTTTGGGAGTATTTTTCAATACCCAATGCATTGCGTGCTTCGCACGCCAACGCGCGTATTTGGACTATTTTCAATACATAACACATTGCGTGCTTCGCATGCCAATTTTAAGCCTATGTGCTATGGATGCACACGTGCGTCCGCTTTAAAATATTAGTGATTATTACGTAGAAAGGTTCAAAAATAAAAAAAAAATGTAATTTCTACTCATTTAAGCTATAAATATAAAAAAATAAATCCTCAGCTCCAAGCATAGGAAATACGAAATTTGCGTAGCAGTGAACGTGTTAAGGGTGAGGTAAACACCCACTAGTTCGTTTGAAGGATGAGTCACATTAGCGTTGTGGGAACGGCGTTGTGAAACTTGGCCTCGCCCTTGCGCGATGGGCCGAGGGTGTGGGAAAAGGGCGTAAGCGGAGAAAAAACATTTTACGTGTTAAACAAGGATGTACCGAGTACTGATGTTTGAGTCAGGTTAGTAGCGGTTTGCTCAGGTGCCAGCATTCGAACTGGTAACTGTACACCACTAATAGAACGACTAGTTACTGTTAAAGTAACGATTATAATTAAGACATATTCTACCTAAACCTTCCCTTATACCATCAGACTTGTTGGTAAAAGTAATGAGTGTACTCTATCACACCTTCGTAGGCGTCGTCCAACTCGTTAACTCGAAGACTTGTTAAGTCTGTGTTAAGTTAGCACCTGTTGGTCTTGCTTCTGAGTTTATTACTCTATGGTTAACTGTCTGTACTAGATCACAGATGAGCAATGTTCTAGAATATTTGAAATTTTGCTTTATACCTGAGTGCAACGCTTTGAGGTTATCTAATCTTTTACTAACCTGTGAAATTGTTCTTGATTTGAACAGAGTGAAAATCTAGATGTTTTATTAGCCACAGATGATCAACATTCTATAAGATTTTAAATTTTAGTTTGTAAAGGTTAATATTCACATTATATTGACTTATCAATTCCTATAAAAGTGAGTGTACGTTCGTACATACATACGTACGTGAGTAACATAAATAATATAACAGCAGATTTCACCCATCATACAACAAACCCAGTGTAGATTATAGTTTGGGGTTATGTTTACAACTTCAAACTTTATAATTTCTTGTGAAGTTGATTTTTTTAATATGAGTTATATAACTAATGAGCAATTTACTAAACATCTTTAACGTTATATATTATATACTTCGGGGAATGTGACGGATGATTTTTCAAAATCGATAATTTTCCCTCTCCACAAAAAAGGTGATATTAATATTGTCAGTAACTATAGAGGAATATCATTTTCTGATTGTGTGTCGAAGTTATTTACCGGGTTGCTTTTGCAGAGATTACAATTGTGGGTTGAAAATAATAATTTATTAACAGAGTATCAAGCTGGATTCAGAAAGGGATATTCAACAATTGACAATATTTTTAATCTGACAAATATTATAAAACTGAAAACAAGTGGCAAAGGTAACAAACTCTAACAAACTCTATTGTTTTTTTATTGATTTTTAATCGGCCTTTGACTCGCCAGACAGCAAAGCAATTTATTACAAGCTATATTCGAATGGAGTATCTTCGAAATTTTTGGAAGTTTTGCAAAGGTTATACGTAAATACAGAAGCAAGGGTGTGGGTGGACATCGCGTGGATTAACAGAATGTTTTACCACGGAAAGGGGCCTGAAACAGGGGTGTTTACTGTCACCACTGATTTTTTCTCTGTATTTAAATGATATACACGAGGCATTAGGAGGAGGTGTAAATATAGCAGGAGTTAATATAAGGTGTCCACTATATGCGGATGATGCTGTTATTATAGCGGATCGTCCATAAATTTTGCAAGATATGATCGACAGGCTAGAGATTTACTGTGATTTATGGAACTTAGAATTAAATTTAAGTAAGTCTAAAATTGTGATTTTTAGGAATGGAGGTAGAGTAGCAAAAAAAGAGCAGTGGAAATTTGAAGGGGAGAGTATAGAAATTGTAAAAGAATACAAATATTTACGTGTATGGTTAAGTTCAAAGCTATCTTGGGGCAGACAAATGCAAGACAGATTAGGGGCAGCTAAATTTGGTATAAATGTAACATATAGTAAGTTACTGAAGAATAATAATAATGTACCAATGTCTGTAAAAATTGAGGTTTTTAAAGCAGTATTTAGGGCTGTATGCAGCGCAAGTATGGGGTTATATGCAATCTCAAATAGTTAAAAAATTGTATACATTTTTTATTAAAAAGCTGCTTATGTTACCAAAAAATACGCCTGACTTTGTAATATATTCTGAGATGGGAGAGAGTCAATTGTTCTTATATACTATTTCATTACATTTCAAGTATATACAGAAAGTGTTTAAGTTAAATGATCATAGGCTGCCAAAATTGCTTGCAAATGAAATTATTAATAAAAATATATTCTGGTGTAACAATGTCAAGACACTTTGTAAAAAACATAACCTTGATTCTTTTCAATACTTAGAAGAAAATGGTGAAATGACTGCTATAGAAAACCTATTGAATTGTATTAAGACTGATTTTAAAAATAATTTATTGCAAAAAGCTTGTAATTCTGTTTATCATGGTATGTATAAAGAGTTAGATTTTGATTTAGGAAAGAGGAATTACATGATAGACGGTTGAAGTATTTATTTTGTTTCAACAGTTTTTAAATTAAGAGGGCAAGCTTTAAATTTAAATTTTAGGGTTGACCGGCCCGAAGAGTCTCATTTGTGTTCACTGTGTAACAGGTTAGAAATTGAGGACACATACCATTATGTTGGTGTGTGTACAATATTTAAAGAGATTAGAATTACATGGTTGGGTTCAGAAACACTAAGTATAAAAGATTACAAAGAATATTTGAATGGTAGAAATTGGAATAGTTTGTTTAATTATCATATTAGAGCATACAAATACAGACGAATGTTAGTCGAGTATTATAATTATTGATTGCTAGCTTTTATGTACACAGCCATAATTTTTGTTTAATGTTTACTGGTTTTTTGTTTTGTTTTTGTTGAGTGACAATGTGGATTATTTTTGTATAATTGTTCTTCTATTCTTTTGATTGGTTATGTATCATTTTAGTAATTATAAAATTGTATGTGTTTGAATAGCAACTCTACAGACGGACATTTGTCCATGTAACTGAGTTTGCTTAGAGATTATTTTATTTTGTTATTTGTAAAATGTAAAGATTTTGGGAAATACACTCATTATTATTATTATTATTATTATTATTATTATTATTATTATTATTATTATTATTATTATTAATATTATAGAACTAATGTATATGCTATAATATACGTTATAATAATTGCTTTGAGGTTGTAAACTGTACATAAATTGAACCTTGTATATCATCAATATATTTGTTTATACAAATTTAAAGAAGAGATAAATATTCGTACATCTTCGTATAACATATAAACATATTCGATTATTAATTTCTTTACTATTATATTAATAACTTCTAAATCGTTTGATCTATCAATAAGCAATTAAAAGATCGTATTTTTATCTTTCTTTAAATATATTATAATAACGTATGTAAATAAAAATGTTTAACAAATAGGCCTACAGCCTACAGTTTTATAATCCTTATTATTGTACACATTTACCGAGTTAAAAATTCCCGTCAGTATAGTTTAGGCAGGCCTAGATAAGTAGGCCTTAATGTTGTTTTTAAAATAGTTTGTTTTTTAAATGATGTATTTCTGATGTGTATCTAATTAATCCGCCTGTGATTTTTCACTAGGGTTTACTAGTATCAGCATAGTTTACACATTGTTTGGAATCTGTAATAGATGATGTTATCCATCCAAACAACAAATTGAAAATGTCGCACCGATAAGTTTTTACCAGTGTCGAGCACATGACATTTACTTGACACTCACTAAAAAATAAAGTCAGTTAAATTTATGACATTCATTGTATTTACAATTCATACGAAATTAATTGTCATAACTACTCATTTTGAGTTTTTCATAACGAGAAAAGTAGTGATATATTATACTCCCGAGACACTAAAAGTCATGACATTTTTACGTCATGACTACGAATGTCAGTACGGTTTTCCCATTGTGGAATTTGTATTCGATGGCATTATCCAAGTAAATAAATTGAAATAGTGACGTCACCCTTAACCTAGCCTATAACCTAATCTAACCCGTGTGACCGTAAGTGGTAAACCGCAAACTTGTCAAATTTAGGACCCCTGAAGCCCCTGGTCTGAAGCCTCCCCGGATGTGTCAAGCTATCGTATCGCATTCTAGCCTAGCCTAACCTAAACTAACCAAACCAAACCTAATTAAATCAGGTGTCACGTGACTGATATAATATTGTAAACCTACCCCCACTTTACCTTGCTAAAGTAAATTAAGTCTAAAGAGTAGGCCTACGTTACGTATGTATTATAAATATGTACTACTTTTATACAAATTTGTGTTAGCGTGATACCCTAATAATTAATTGTAATTTGAATAAAATATATTACCGAAAGGTTTGTGTCCGTGTGTTTCAAAAAGAGTAATTCGACCACGCAGGTGAACCTCTGACTTGAGTTGAATGAATTTCCAAACTTAAGTTTACATGATTTAGTTTTTCAACCTTTTGGAAAATTGGTCTATTCACGAAGGCGTTGAATAGCTGCCTTCGTGAACGTAATATATTAGTGGAATTTGTTTGCACATCAGCATCCAGCCCTGGCTCGCGTGCTGATTCGTTACGCTCGCAGCGGAAACACTCGCTTTGCGAGTTTGCACATCGACCTTGGGGCCTCGGATTATGGATTGCTTCGCTTCGCTTGAAATGGAGAAACTCGCTTCTAATGGTGCTTTTAGGGAAATGTTATGGTATTTGACTTTTTGATCGATTTTAGGAGGACCAGACGGGCTATTTGGTCGTGTGATAAAGCAAAATGTACAGAATAATATCCCATACATTTTTTTAGGAAAAAAAAAATGTCATTCTCGTACTTTCGGGTGTTGGTTTTATTTTTGAAGTGATAACTTCTATGGCCCGTTTTGCACTTTCGCTTGACTATGTTTCTGACTACTATCTATCTCGCGTCACAAGTCAGAGCGTGAAGAGGGAATAGGCGATAGGCTAGTGCACGGATACTCTAGTATCCGTGGGCTAGTGTATATAGACAAGTAAACGCGTGGAGAGAGAATAGACGATACATAGTATATAATAATACGTTATTATTATACGTTAATATTATATTATAATAAGTATGCAAAAAATAGTGATCATTATAATGTAAGCATTATTTATTTAGTGACTAATGATTTTGAGTGAGGTATTAGTGTATGCACTCTACATAGAATTCTAAGAATAATTCAATATGTAAGGGATAATTATAATTATTATTATTATTATTATTTGTGCGTTTTAAGTTTTGTAAAGAAGATTGATTTTCGTCTAACTGAAGTAAGTTAAGACAAAATTTTACATTTTGTACATTTTGACAAAGTAGTATTTTACATTGTTTTATTTTAGGCCTACAGTAACTTACTATTACTCACTTAAACATAAAATTTAGCTTCATATTACAACAATTGAGGTCATACACGTTAATGGAGTATCTATTCCTCACAGAGTAGTTTCTTCTAGGCCAGATGGCCAATGCTTATTCTATTCTTTGTACATGACACGATTCACTGGGGTTTGAGGTGAGGACCAGAGTTGTTAGTCATGTTTCAAACAATTGGCCCAGGTTCAAACCATATACTTTAAAAGAAACAGGAGATATTTATTCATCAAAAAAAGAATATATCGCGGATATGAGCAAACCGGTAACTTTTGGAACCTAATTTGAAATTCAAGCAGCATCCGAAATATTTTTTATGAATTTCAGGTGTACAGAGATGGTTATTTTTTGTGGGATAGTTTTGGGGAACTGACGAGAGGCCACTTTGATGTTTTCATTCCTCTCACACCTTCTTTACCTGACAACTCAATGGATATTAGTGTGGAGGAAATACGGACAGCTTCCCAATCCCAGGTTTCAGACGGTGGTCTCCGAATTTCTCAGCTTCCAACCCTATCAGAACAGTGTACATCATCATCTGATGCAGTTCGGTCGCATCCAGAACAAATACCAGAAAATGAGGGGAAAAAGACGAAAGCTTTTTTCTAATATAAATCGCGTAAAAGTACATAGGCAAGCCGTAAAAAAAACATTGTCTCAAAATACACACAGAATCAGCGAAAATACTTAAAATGTAATATTTGCTGTAGGTAACCATATTATTGCAGTAGCGAACATTGTCGTGTCAGCTAATCTATATATAATCCAAATACCACTCACTTACTCATCACGAAATCTCAAAAACCACAAAACGGATTGGAATGAAATTTGGTATATAGCTTCCTCTAGGGCCCTAGGTACTCGCTAAGATAGGTTTTAAAAAATTCGAAATTTTAAGGGGGGTTTGGGAGGTCAAAGTTACTAAAAAAACCACCAAACGGATTGAAATGAAATTTGATATGTAGCTTACTCTAGGGCCCTAGGTGCTCCCTAAGAAAGGTTTTTAAAAAAATAGAAATTTTAGGGGGGTTTGTGGGTGTCAAAGTTACTAAAAATCCCCATATTTAACTTTGATTTGTCTCTCCGTGCAAAGCCGGATCGGGCCAGCTAGTAGCATATATAGACAAGTAAGCGCGTGGAGATTGAATAGACGATAAATATAATACATTATAATACTTTATTATAGTATTATAATTATTATTATAATAATTATCCCTTACATATTGAGTTATTCTTAGAATTCTATATAGAGTGCATACACTAATACCTCACTCAAAATCATTAGTCACTAAATAAATACTGCTTATATTATAATGATCACTATTTTTACTTTCTCCACCCTATACGTAGTATATGGAGAAAGTATTGTTTTCATAAAAATGTTCGAATTTGAATTTTCAGTTGAATTATCTGTTTTGGTGCTCCCAGAACCCCAAAAAATTGTTTAGTGCAATTATCTGTGTTGGTGCTCCCTGAACCCAAAAATATTTTTAGTGGAATTTTTTGTTTTGGTGCTCCCTGAACCCAAAAAAGTGTTTTTATAGTGGTGTCTGTCTGTCAGTCTGTCTGTATGTATACACGACCAGAGAGGACACTATGTGACCGATTTTCATGAAATTTGGTATGTAGGTACTAAACCCTAATATCTCCAGGCGTTTTTTTCATTTTTTTTTTTTGAATTTTTAATTTTTAAGGGTAATTTACCCTTAAAAACCCATAAAAAACGACAAAAATGCAAATTTTTCAAAAACGGCTCTAACGATTTTGATCAAATTTTCAGTATTAGAGTGCTTAAGATGCCAAACAAAATGACACCACCCGCTTTTATCAAAATTTCGGCGTTTTATAATCATGGGGAAATGTTTAAAAATAAACAAGTTTGTGTTGTCAATTAAGCATCGCGGCAGTGGCCGCACGGGGTAGCACCACGGTAGCGAGCACGGCCAGTAATTCAAAGGTCGCGCGATCGAATCCCGCCTGGAACAATAATTTTTTTATACGATTGACGTAGGTAGAATATTATTTTTTTGTTTTGTTCTAAAAGGTAGTAAATAAAATGATTAAAAACAATACTATTTTGACTACAGTAAGTTGGGAGAAAGTTTGTGTCAGTTAATTGATACCGTTTATTTGCATAGTTATTATAATTATAATATTATCATATAATAATATTATAATTATAATAATATTACTATATTATAATTATAATAATATTACTATATTATAATTTTATAACTATGCATATTCAAAATATGACATAATATTTTTGACAATATATTGACTTGTGTAATTTGTTGACCTTTATTCTCCTCTAATGTTAAAACTGATAAAAATATAAATCGGTCATAGAAGTTATCACGTCCAACGTGTGGTCTTAAGAACACCCAATGTTTTTTTTTTTCTAACGAACTCGTCCGAGTACTTTTTCTCAACCGTTCAAAATTAACGGATATATTATTTTTCTAGAATTCCTCCCGAACTACAAGTAAATTTAATGTGATAACCATCAGAGTTCAGGCTAAGCACTTGAGTAGGAACACAAATTCGGCCCGTACATACTTCCATAATAAAACAGGCTTTTTCGTCATGAATTATCAAAATTGATTGAAATTACCTTTATTTGAAAGGTAATTAAACCTCGAATGTCGTGAGCTTTTCACAATTTTGATATTTGCATTATTGAATAAAAAAACAAATCGCAAACTTTATTTACAAACAAATTTAAAAAAAACTAAAACTAAATCAAAAACTAAATGATATCCACATTCGGACTGACCTAACCTTTAAAAATTACATATTCAGAATAATTTTCTGATCATTATTACTATTAGCCCAGTCATTAAAAGACCTTGACCCGAGAAAAAATCGGGTCTGAGCAAAGTCTGTAGATTTGTAATATTTAAGTTCCAAAATAAAAAAAACTTTACACCTGGAGAGGTCGAAAAAGTAAAAAAAATTTGAATTTTTTTTTTTTTGAAAATTCTGTTTTTGCTCAATATTATTTTTTTCGTTACATGAGAAAACAAAAAAAATTAATCATTATTATACTCCAATAATCTTGTTACTCGTTTAACATTGCTTTTATGGGAGTTGAAATTCAAAAAGATGGCTGGTTCTGCCAAACCTTAAGGTTTACTACTCTCTCCCCACTCCTCTCTGTTTACACCCAATCACACCACGGCTTGGTGAGGAGTGGTGGGGGGAGCGACGTTATCCAATACACACATCCAATATTAAGAAACACACCCAAAAAATAAATCCATTTACCAATTAGTTATAAATATTTAAATATCAAATAAAACAAATTGGTCTAAGAAACATTTAATCCAAAAACAATCATCAATAGTATAATAAAATGCAATTTTACAAAAAATGGAATTTAAAACTACTAGGCCTAACAAAATAAATTTACTAAAACACAATTAATTCAAATACAAATTTTGAAAAATAAAATAGAAAAAAAAATTGAAATAAACATAAGTTTTAACAAACAAAGAAAACAATTCAATTTTAAACTAATAGGCCGACCAAAATAAATTTACTAAAAAAGAATGAATTCAAATACATAATAAAACAAAATTAAAATTTTAACAAATCAAATTCAACAAAATGGCAATAATCATAAAAGGATTAACAAACAAACAAATCTATTTTAAATGTGGATTTGTGCAATATTTAATCTAGTCGTATTGGAAGGGATACCCTGTCCGCCATATTGAATCTGATTCCCATAAGAGAAATGTTGCAGAATAAGTCATTTTTCCCGTTAATTCGTGGAATAAATTTAAAAATTTGGTTTCATTTTGAAGTACTGTCATACGCGGATGTTGATTGCCGAATACATTTTCAAAAACCGTTTTATTGTTTTCATAAACGTCTGATATAGAGTAAAGTGTATTAATTGTTTACTCAGTTGCAAAAAGAGATATTGCAAAAAACCTTAGCAATCAACACCCACAATCTATTTTACTTTTAAGAAAAAAAATACAGTTTCGTTTTTTGACGAAAATAACACAAAAATATGCTTAAAAGTGAAGGTATGGTAAGGTTATTTTAACATTGAAATTAATTGGTAGCCAACTTCGCCGTTTTGAATGTAGAGAGCCGAGCCTTAATGGGTGATTCATACTTTGTAATAATTATTTTGATTCTCTAATCGAAGGTTAGGATTTTGTTTAGGAGTAGGCCTAAGTCATGCTAGTTATTTTACTTTCTCCCCCTATACCATAGTATATGGAGAAAGTATTGTATTCGTCAAAATTTTCAAGTTTGAGTTTTTGGTGGAAATATCCGTTTTAGGTCCCCCTGAACCTAAAAAAGTGGTTTTCGGAGTGATGTCTGTGTGTGTGTCTGTATGTGTGTCTGTGTGTCTGTGTGTCTGTGTGTCTGTGTGTCTGTGTGGATGTTATCAGACCTAGAGCCTAAACCAGTCGTCCGATTTTGATGAAATTTGGTATGGAGGTACTAATCCACGGTATCTCCAGGCGTTTTTTTCATTTTTGTGAATTTTTTATTTTTGAGGGTAATTTTTCCATAAAAACCCATAAAATATCGGAAAAATTAACTTTTCTCAAAAACGGCTCTAACGATTTTGATTAAAATTTTACAGTTTATTAGGGACCTAAAGTACTATAAACTCTAAAATTTTAATCAAAATCGTTCGAGCCGTTTTTGAGAAAAGTTGATTTTTCCATTATTTTATGGATTTTTATGGGAAAATGACTGTTAAAAATAAAAAAATCACAATAAATTGGTAATAGTATTTTTTTATTAAGTTTCTATAATGAGGGAGAAAGTATGTGTCAGTTTCCTGATACCGTTTATTTAATCTGTATTGTAACTCCTGTTATGCAAACCCTAATAATTTGATTCATTAATTAATAATTATTTATTATTTTAGCTCTTAGCTTTTAAGTTATAATTAATGATTAATCCTACACCTTTATTAAAAAAAAATATACATTACGCGTGGAAACAGGACACTATGGTCACATCCAGTTGCACTGTACATTTGTTTCAATCAGTGTTAAAAATTGCAGTGAAATTGATTACGAGAATACCTGTGAAAATAAATCAAAGTGATCATTAAGATCAAATTTACTGTCAAACTTAGGCTCAGTTTTGTGTGGGAAAATGATAAATATCCCCAATAATTGGAAATGATAACTTCTAAACTGACGATAAAACCCCTCTCGGAAGAGTTATGGGACCATGACTCTCTGATAAATTTGTCAGCCTACGACCAAGGTCAAGGAGAGGCTGGCGGAGGGTTGCAGTGCATAGTGGCGGGATGGAATGCAGTGACTATTCGGCGTGTGAATGCAGGGGCAGGGGAATAGGTTCAATGCACTTTGTCAGGGTCAATGGATACACTAACCTAACCCTACCGACAACGCGAGATGCAACTTCCAAGGAAATGGACATTATTTAGGCTTGGATGTTATTTTTATTCTCCGTGGAATGGCTTTGCCACACTCTCACATGTGTTCTTTCTCTTTTCCCTCACACTGCCCTAACTATGTCTTTTTTATTTTATTTACAGAAATATTAATGTATAAAATAATCGCTGTGATTAAACCAGAACGATCAAACAACTTGAGAAGGAATTATTAGCGAATTTCCATAGGAAAAATGAGCTATTGCAGTGGCCCTTATGGTAAGACCCAAGGTCGGGAGTAGCAAATGAGCATCGATCATGGCCCCAGAACACGTTTTGGGGTGTCATTAAAAATTATATGTATATATATATAGTTCAAATTATATATCTAATTTATACATTTAGATTTGGTCCAAATTTGGTACACATATTGGTTGTCTACGTCGCTCGGACGAGTTCGTTAGCCAAAAAAATCCAACAACCTGAAGCGCATTTTTTGACCGGAAGTAAAGATTTTTTTGAGATTTTTCCTGCGAGAATGATTTTTTTAGAGTTTTTTCTAAAAATATAAGAATAGGGTGTTATTCTGCACATTTTGGTTTTTACGCGACCTTATAGCTAGCTTGGTTCCCCCAAAATCGATCAAAACGTAAAATACCATAAAAGTACCCGGTTCAAAGCCATGTGGTGGATTTTACCTTGGGGTTGGCGTGCGAAGCACGCAATGCATTTTGCATTAAATATACCCCCAATATTAAGGTTGGCGTGCAAAGCACGCTATGCTTTGTGTATTGGAGATACTCCCAATATGAAGATTGGCGTGCGAAGCACGCAATTCTTTGTGTATTGAAGATACTCCCAATATGCGGAATGGCATGCGTAGCATTTTGCAGCTATTCAGCACCGTCGTGAATAGACCTATTTTCCAAATTGTTGGTTTAAACCCTAAAACATAAATTTCATTTTGGAAATTTGCTCATTAGCCGTTCAGTTGCGTGGTAGAATTATTTATTTTTGGGGGACTTAAATTACAACTGCAAAGCCAATAATTCCGCTGCAAAAGAATTTTGTTCGTATTCAGTCACACAAATTCGAAACCGAACACTTCTTTTAAAAAATTTAGGATTATTTCTGAATTTTAATTATGTTTAGTATATCAGCTAATTACATAAACTATTAATTGAAATTTTGAAACCAGCATTTGAAATTTTATTTGTGGAAATAAATATTATTCTATTATCATACTTTATACAATTGTGTTCAGATGATCTTTGAAAACAGAGCTGAACTAACCAGTAAATCCACAAAACAAAACATCGCTAAGCTGCAAGTGCAAAATATAAAATAACAAAACAATTTGGGATAAAATATAAAACAATATTTTGAGCTAACTGGCAAATCGACAAATAAATATAAAAAATACTAGTAATACCTTCAAAACTACAACCTCACTAGTGGAGACACCAAGGTGCATCTCACGCTAACCCCATCCCTTTTGACACAAATTTTAATAAAAGTGTATTATTAATCAAGGTAACTTAATAATCTCTTTATTATATAGAAAATTCCTGTCATTCACACAAAATATCTGGCCCTACTGCACATGCGTCTGGATCCAGATCACCGCTGCCCCCACCACCTATCCCGATTCACCACCTCGGTTCTAATCAAAACTCTAGCCCTACTGAGCATGCGTCAGTATCCAGGTCACCGCTATTCCCACACCCTACCCACTCCACTGCCTCTGTTCTAATCAAAACTCTTGAACTCTTGCGCATGCGTCAGGATCCAGGTCATCGTTACCCCCACCAATCTATCCCGATCCAAGTGCCTCTGTCCTAATCAATAGTAATTTCCGTGAAAATATCAGAGTGTAGATGGGGAGTGAGCGAAGCGAGTAGGGGGCAGAGCTCTCTAGCATTAAGGGGGCGCTACCCTGTCCGCCATATTGAATCTGATTCCCATAAGAGCAATGCTGCAGAATAAGTCATTTTTTTCCGTTAATTCGTGGAATAAATTTAAAAATTTGGTTTCATTTTTAAGTACTTTCATATGCGGATGTTGATTGCTGAATACATTTTCAAAACCCGTTTTATTGTTTTCATAAACGTATGATATAAATAGTAAACTTTGTTAATTTTTTACTCAGTTGCAAAAAGGGATATTGCAAAAAACCTTAGCAGTCAACACCCACAATGTACTCGTATTTTACTTTAAGAAAAAAATACAACTTTCGTTTTTTGACAAAAACAACACAAAAATATGCTTAAAAGTGAAGGTATGTTTTGGTTATTTAACATTGAAATTGGTACCCAACTTCGCCGTTTTGAATGTAGGGAGCCGAGCGTTAAAAAATAATAAGTTTACAATATAACATGAGTTACTAGGTCGGTAGAGAGGCGCTCGAGCAAAATTTAATTACGACAAAATAATAATTTTGTTTAGAATCATATTATTTAAAATATTTAAGAGCAAAACAACTTAATATGGTTTATTATTTAGAGCAAACTTTTGGCAATAACTAGTTAATATAATTTAAAAATTAGGAGTATTTTTTGCAAGAAAAAAGAAAATTTATTTAAATTTTAACATAAAGGCACCGTCTACTAGGAGGGTAGCGCGGCGCGAGGCCTAAGTCGGAATTTGTTGAGTTCGGATAACTTCGACTGTACTCGGCAACATTCGTACCTATCCAACTCTCATATCGGCAGCTGGTCTACAGTCACAACAAAGTCTTTCTGCACGTGTAACAATTCAAAGTTAAGTCTATTTTGAAGATTCATTACTAACAAAAATTATTTGTCTCTCTTCCTGACACTTTTACCTACTCGCATACAATATCTATAAAAAAAAGTATTTCACCTTTTAGAAAATATTATGTCAAATATAAATAAGTAAGGGTTTGTTTCATACAATAAGTAGAAAATATTATAATTGTGTTGAAAATATTGTATTTTTAGGCAAAATGAAAACTTTTTGCGACAAAGTTGTAGCTTATTAGTTGAATTAATACAACAGTGCAACCAATCTGTTGTTCATTTCAAAAACGTAATGTCTTTTTGAATTAATTCCATGAACCCACGTCACTCGTTTTTTTTTTACATTCTCTTCTTCTGCTTCAACTAACGCTGCAAGAAAAACATTTTTTTTCGTCACTGTCTGTGTCCATTGTTGTATCTTTGAATACTGTCAAACCATGACTGAATATCAGGTAACCAGAATGGCGGAAAAGTCACCGCGCCGCACTCTGAGCGGACGAGGCTCTTTGAGTCGCGCCTCTCTACCGACCTAGCGGACGACCAGCTTTATACGGTTAAAAAATAACCAGCATGACAGGCCAACTTCTGAACAAAATCTTCACCTAAACGTCAAAGGAATAAATAATAATAAATGTCTAAATCAAATTATTAAGTTTCCGATACAGCCTATCAGAAGTTATAACTACACAGTATGTGTTTCATTAAATTCTAAAGACAAGACTTTTCTTCAACTTAGAATCATAATGATCCTCGTAATCCCATAACGCCAGCGAAAAGTCAGTAGGATACTTATTCACTCAGCTGTAAATATTTACCAAGCAAAACGGACTTTACCAGATATTTTTGCCCCCTTCAAACCCTTATTTTTTTAATTTGACCTCAAAATTATTTTGATTCGAAGAAGCCATTGAACCTTACGACAATTCTTTTACCATTTTCATTCTTTCTTGACCAACAACATATGCCTTCTTTTTCAAATAATAAAATAGAGAACACAACGTCAATTACTTCAAACTATTAAAACATCAGAAATCCCGTTCTTGAGATAATGCGTTTATTCATTGTTATGCTACTGTGTAATGTTTTCTCTCTTCTAAAATTTACGAGACATAAATCAATATCTAAATATTAAATCTAACCGTTTTATTGTGTTACATCCAGAAACAATTTTGAGTAAATCAACACTTATAAAAGCGAGTGTACGTACGTGAGTAACATATTATAAAACAGCTGATTTCACTTATCATATGTAGCGTAGATTATACTTTGGGGTTATGTTTACAACTTCAATCATTATAATTTCTTGTGAAGTTAACTTTTTTTAATATGTGGTTTAGAACTAACGTGTGCTATAATACGTTACTTTGAGGTTATAAAGTGTATTTACAAATTCAACCTTTTATCTATACTAATATTACAAAGAGGCAAAATTTGTTTGTTTGTTTATTTGTTTGTTTGTATGTAGGGGGTAATCTCTGTAACTACTGAACCGATTGAAAAAAAAATTACTAATAAAAGCTTCACTATCCCTGAGTAACATAGGATATAATTCATTTTGATAAAAACATTTTTTATTTCAATATTAGTAAATTTAGTCGGAAAAAATTCTTAGGATAGGCCTAGACTGATGAATTACCATAGCGACCAATTGAATAAAATAACAGATAAAACAGCCGTTTGCTCTAATATTTCCATTAACACCTGATTTCACACTTTGAAGAACTACTTGTAATTTCTAACTTTTAGGTTAGGTTTTTATTAAAGCGTAGACCTGAGACTTGCTGGTTCTTTTAACCTTTATTATAACTGCTGTTATAAAATATACGAAATTTAATTTCAACATTTAACATTATTTACCAAGAAGCTTTGGGGTTGTTATTAATCCTACACTTTTATTTTAAAGAAAACATAACACGAATATGTGTGCAGAAGGTTCCAACGGGGTTGGCGTGCGGAGCACGCAGGGGTTTCCCCTAGTCAGTATATTCGTTTATACAAATTTAAAGAAGCCTAAAAAAAATGTATCGTTTTTTTTAAACCTATTCGTTTAACTTCGGATACATTCGTACACCTTCGTCTACCATATTTAAACATATTCGATTATTAATTTCTTCACTATAATATTAATATCTTCTAAATCTAAATCATTTGATCTATTAATATGAAATAAAAAGCAATTAAGAGATAATATTTATATGTTTAAAAAATATATAATACTGTATATAAATAAACATTTTTAACAAATAGGCCTACAGTTTTGTAATCCATAAAATTGTACACATTTACCGAGTTAAAAATCCCCGTCAGCTTAGTTAGTAGGCCTAGTCAAGTCTGTTGTTTTTAAAAAGTATTTATTTTTTAAACGATGTATTTCTGATGTTTACTAATTAACATGGCTGTGATTTTTACATTTATCCCTCCTTATCAGCATTCAAAATGTTACGCTATTTGATTAAAAAAATCCATTCATTTAATGACTAATGAAGTCTAAAACATGTTTAGTAAATCAAATCATTGGTTCTTCAGTTAATATTTACCCTAATTTCTTCCTTCCTTTCTTTATTATCACCCCCAAAATCTTACTTCATCAATTTTACATCAATGGAAGTACTAGTTCTTGTGATAATCCGTGGTATCAATTCATCCCCCCCCTGGCTTAGATATTTACTTGATTTAATAATTTCGTAATCAATCAATTGGAGTAGCCCTTCTTAAATCAATGAATACCACTTTTTAATACTCCATCAATCTAACTCAACTTAGTGAAACACCTACTAAAAATAACAAACAAAACAAAAAAGTTACAAATAATTCTACCACGCATTTGAACCGCTAACGTGAGTTAAGCGAATTTCCAAAATTAATACTATATGTTTTAGGGTTTCAACCGACTATTTGTCAAATTGATCTATTCACATTCACTAAGGCGCTGAAATGCGGCCTGTGTGTACGAAATATATTATAGTAGAATTTGTTTGAACCTAAGCCTCCAGCTTCGACTCGCGCGCTCCTTTGTTCCACTCGCAGCTGCAAAACTCACTTTGCGAGTTTGCACCTCGACCTGGCGGCCTCGGCTTATGGGCTGCTTCGCTTAGCTCGCAGCGTACTCGGACCAGAAGATGCCTCCACGGTAGAATCCCCCACGAAAAATTTGGCGGGCGGTGAATCGGATTTTACCGTCACGTATTTTTCCGTCACGCTCTACTATATACAGTACACTTGTATATAGCAGAGTATATAGTTTACTTGGTAATACCTCTGAAATGGACATTGTGCTTCCACATTTCGTAGGTTGTTTTAAAATAGTTTACTTGGTAATACATCTGAAATG
>JAGFPH010002291.1:0-22162 GCA_018207615.1 Philaenus spumarius | reverse complement strand
CAACTTAAAAAGCTAAAAATTGCGTTAAAAATGCATGTGCTTTTTTTATATATAACCTAAAACTCACAATTTATCTTTTAAACTACAATACAATTGACAAGTTTAGTAAACAGGCATCCTAACAATGAGACCCAAGTATAATTAAACACTATTATTAACTGATAAAGTCCAACAAACTTTGCTGATTCAAATGTAAACTTTTAATTCAAAAGAAAAATTGGAAAATTGTATTTTATTTGCACACAGGTGGTGATTTAATAGTAGGGGATGTCAGGGTTTAGTCATTTAACTCTATCGAAATTAATTCTAAAATTCTGAAAAAGCTCTTTAAAAACATTTTTTAGAAGCAAACAAATCAGCTGATTTAATTTTAATTTTTTCAAAAATTCTACATTTTGTATGACCTCTAATTCGAACTATCACAAGCCATAGGTTTGGACTAGTGGGAGGAAGCAGATTACCTCTTTTCAAAATTGATTTACCCTAGTAAATAGTAAACATTGGCAGAACCAGAATCGTTTGTAAGTCGGACGAATTTTCAGTCATAAATGCGGAAAGTTTTAAAACAAACTGTGTAAATAGGCTAAACCCTTAAATGTTGGCTACCTTTAAAATATAACCCTCAGAATTTGCGGAAGGCGTAATCATAAGGGTTGGCGTATACCACGCAAGGATATCGTGTATTGTTTTATGAACAACTATTTTAACACGTTCACTGCTAAGGACGCACATGTGAGCTTGACACTGAACACTGTGAGAAGCGGCCGACGCCCAATGCATTTCTACTTCGCATGCCAACCCCCATATTGAGAGTATTTTCAATACACAGTGCATTGCGTGGTTATTACTTAGAAACGTTCAAAATAAAAAATAAAGTAATTTCTACTTATTTAGGCTATACATATAAAAAATAAAAGGTCAGCTCCTAGCGTAGGAAATACGAAATTTGCGTACCAGTGAACTTGTTAAAAAACGAGTGGTTGTTGTTTTATCTGTTAAAAGAGAGAGGGAGAGGGAGAGAGAGAGAGAGAGAGAGAAGTCTACAAAAAACATATGTACTCTGAGCATGTGTGTAAACAAAATGTACATAGATAAAAGTTTTAATGTGTAAGTAATAAAAGCCGTCTGCCTCGGTCAACCAGCTCCAGCTTGCAGTTTCGTTATTGTTACACTAGGTTCGAGGACCCGCAGCATTTCTTTGGTTTAGTCATGCCAACGTGGCCAATCAAAACTTTCCAATCTAACGAATATAAAAAAAGTTTAGAGTAATAAAAAAATCTACATCCCCAACTCCATTGCGCATGCGCAGAGAGTCTAGGACAACATTCAATGACCCTGTGCGCAGAGGACATATGAAGGACACGGCCAGCGGTGCCTGGCGGAGAAACTGAGAAACGCAATGCGTGCACTGTTTTGATAAGAGTGCAGTCATCTCTTTCGACTGCAGTCGAAGTATTTCGCTCCCCCTCTCGTTTCATCTCTTATCCTATAGCCTACATCCTCTCTCTCCCTCCATTTACTGTTGGCTTTCGTAAACTGCCCAATTAAAACAAATTACCCACAGCGCTGTGATGTATGAATCGACCCTTCGTAGTAGAATCAAATAGCACATGTAGGCTATCTTCACACAGATTAGACATTCTGTGGTCTGTTTATTAAAATAATAATAGCAACCTGTATATACGCTTTATTCCATGTTTTACAGTTAGACGTGGTTAGGGACCAAACTATTTTGATCCTTGGAATATAACCTCAAACACACAAAATTAATACAAATTCACCGCACTAAAGTTAAAAAAAAAAAACGAGAGAGCTTTGCCGAATAAAAATTTTGAGACACAAATGCCAAAAACTATACCTATGGTAAGTCAATCGAGTTTGACCCAGTTTATTCAAAATGATTAGTTATCTCATAATCTTTAAAGATTTTGAGGTTCACGTTTTGGCGTATCGTAAGGTAGGAATACATAAATGCCAAGTTCATTTCAATTAACCTACCTATGCAGTAATATCCTAATGGGTGGATTGTATATTATTAGTACTTTTTTTTTAAATGTCTACACTTTATGTTGTTCGACTCAACAAGCACAGTGTAATATTATTTTCAGTGAGATACAACAAATGTTAAGTCACCATTTTTCTAGGATGGTCCCAAGCAAAGTGATTATGTTTTTACTAATAACAAAGAAACTAATAAATCATCGCGGGCAGATTTTAATCTGTGCATTACATTACGTAATTATCTAGTACCATTGTATTTGGATAACCTAATAGAACTCCGATCCAATGCAATATTTCAATCCACTGGAAATTCGACGATAGTGGCGCTATCTATTGGGGAAATGACGGAAGCGGTGTAAAGCACCAATGCTACCAATGATTTCTCCCTAACGCTACTTCGCGACTCGATCATGCACTATTTTCCCGACAACCTTTTTTTCGGCACACAGCCCCCGTATGCATGCATTATCTATTTTATTATTCATGATCTATGCTAGTACACAAACTAGCTAGAAAACGACGTGTTGTACTGGAACTGTTTCCATTGCAGCTCTGGCAAACTTTGGAATTTTTAAGTAATTTTGGCTACCACGATATGCCACAGTGTTATTTATCATGACGATAAAACAACTGCCATGTCGATAAAACCTCTGCTATGGCAATACAACCTCTGCTACGTCGATACAACCTCTAAGATGTCAATACAACTCCTGTCATGTCGATAGAACATCTGCCATGCCTTTACCACCTCTGCCATGTCGATACAACCCCTGCCATGTCGATAAAACCTCTGCTATGTCAATACAACCTCTGCCATGTAAATACAACCTCTAACACGTCAATACAACCCCTGCCATGTTGATAGAACATCTGCCATGTCAATACAACCTCTTCCATGTCGTTACATCCTCTGCAATGTTGGTACCACCTCTGTCATGTCGATACAACACCTGCCATGTCGATAAAACCTCTGCTACGTCAATACAACCTCTGCCACGTCGATACAACCCCTGCCATGTCGATACAACGTCTGCCACGTCCATAAATCCCCTGCTATGTGGACACAACCTCTACCATCTCAATACAACCTCTGCCATGTCGTTACCACCTCTGCCATATCGATACAGCCTCAGCTATGTCAACACAACCTCTAACATGTCAATACAACCTCTGCCATGTCGATACAATCCCTGCTACGTCGATACAACCTTTGCCATGTCGATACAACCTTTGCCACATCGATACAACCTCTGGTGTTCATTCGCAAGAACACCATTAAACGTCATTCTCTAGGCAACACACCCTATGTAGTACTATATGACCCCATTCGCATGACAGATTAGATGAACTAACACCATTCTCTGAAACTAAGCATTATATTGTGCAGCTTTGGACCAAATTGGTGCTCTATAAAGTACAACTGAGCTGTAGCATTGTATTTGGATAACCTAATAGAACTCCGATCCAATGCAATATTTTGTTCCACTGGAAATTCGACTTTTTTGGCGCTATCTATTGGGGAAACGACTGAAGCTGTTTGAAACACCAATGCTACCAATGATTTCTCCCTAGCGCTACCTCGCGGCGCGATCATGTACTATTTTCGCTACAACATTTTTTCCGGCACACAGCCCCCGTATGGATGCAAGATCTATTTATTATTCATGATCTATGGCTGTAGGCAGATATCTTGGAGGGAGTCTGAAATATTATCCATCTTGGTTACGTAGGCCGACTTTTGTACTGAGAAAGGTTATTGCTAAGCTTTGACAGTAACAGGGGAGATATAAGTGGTGGCAATCCCAATGTTTTTAGTTAGCCATTTACAACCACCCCACACTTTATCTATTCCATTGTAGGCAGTTTCTAGACCATCTCCCGAGATATCTGACAGGGCTTATAGTAACCGATGCCAGAACAATCTTGGTTTTGTCTTGGCCCTCCGATGTTCGGTATTACCTGGTAAATAGTGGTGGAAATTAAATATTGCAAGCATTGTAGCTGGCATACTCACTCTAGATGATCATTGTACTCAAGTACGTGACAAAGGGATGGAAGAGAATCTACCCCTCGACAACATTCCCCGCCAGAATCTTTAGAGGTAGCAAGCTCGACGAGTTGGGGTTTGCTAAAAGATAATTAAGGGTCGGCTCTAGCTGTCGGCCATGTTGGTTGACACTCCATAAGACCAATGTTAAATTAAAATCCATATTTTTCCTTTATTTTTGATCGGATAATTATGAACGATATGTCATTTTAAAGCTATGGCCAATACGCATGCAAATGGCTTTTCCAAAATTAAGAAAAACGTTTTGTTTAATATTTATTACCAATTTAAAAAATTAATTTTTAATAATTTTTTATGTTGTCACTATTAGTTATAGCGAAAAAGTACCAAGCCATTTGCATGAAGAATTTCGTCCCCAAGAGTTTGGTATTTTTTTGAAAAAGCTATTTGAACAATTGCGGGTTTTAAATGGATTTAGGCTGAGCAATGTCCGTGTAACCTACCGCCGCTATAGGGTGACTTTAAATATTTTTTTACGATGTAACTATTAATTATAGCGAAAAATTATCAAGCCATTCGGATGAAGAATTTTGTCCCCAAGAGTTTGGTATTTTTTTGAAAACGCTATTTGAACAATTTCGGGTTTTAAATGGATTTAGGATGAGCAATGTCCGCGTAACCTACCGCCGCTAAGCTGGAGTCGCAGGTTGCTTTCTGTTTTACTAGAGCCGACCCTTAAGTGTAAAAGAGGTAAAAATATATGAAGGGATACTTTTAAAATTAAAATGTATTGAATTATCAACCAAACCTAGCTCATTTTCAAGTGGTAGGTTCGCAATTGGTCACCGTTACAGATAATAAATAACCCTTATTATGACATTATCTAGGCCAAATTAATATCGGATACCTTTGTAATTTTTGATCGTCAGATACGTAAACACATCTCTGAGGATGTATCTGTGTACTGCTGTATCAAACTGTTGATTTTCTATCCCAAGAGTCCTATAACAGATTACCAATGAATTCATCTTTAATTCTTCTTTAGGCCAGTCGGTAGGGGTAAATTTAGACCAAAAGTTCCAGTAACTTACAATACGGCTGATTGTTTTTTTATAAGTACATTAAAGTATGTAGATTAACATAAAAAACGTTTACCAGTCTATCAATTTCCCAAAGTCGAAAAAAAAATCGATTATCATTTTTTTTTCTATTATCCTTAATATTTCGAGCTGAAATGAAGATAGAGAAAAATAAAAAATACCACCGTGTAGGGGAGCTATTTTTCAACAAAAAAGGACATATCTATTTATTTAGTCCGAGCAATGGTTTGTCTCGAAAAAAATCGATAATGCAAGTATGTATTTTGCAGCAGGGGAAATCACTAAAAGGGGACATCTTATTCATATATGAAGCGTTGGCTCATTCTAAATTGGCCGAATTTTAATATATCGAATTGAAACTTGACGTAGGAGTTAAAATATATATTTTAAACATTTATGCTGAGTCTCAGCTTGTTATCTCGAAAATGACCCGATCTAGGAGTCGATTTCGATTATCGATTTTAGGAGTACCAGACCCAGGAACTAATTTCAATCTATTACAGTTTCGTCAATTTTTGGAATATCAACAATTTGTTTTACAAGTTGAATACACCAGTATAAATATTCTTAGTAAGTATGAATGATTTTTTTCATGTTATTTTTAAAAACGATGCGCTTGAAAATAGTCTTCTGATTTACTTATCTCGTTTTAATTATAACACCTTTATATTCAACAACTCCATTTTCGACATTTTTGTAGATATCGATTTAAAAATTGGTACAGAAGTTACAAACACAATTGTTTTTTGCTATACTTATTTTAAAAACTATATTTAAAAAATTGACTAATCTGCAGCCGATTAACTCAAGCTTTTTGAGGAAAAATCTAAAAAGGTCTAAAATTATACTTTTTTAAGTTACTTGTGCTTTGAAAAGTAAATAATAAAAAAGGTTTATACTCCTTGATCTTGTTTGAATCTATATATTTAACTTGTAAAAAAACTTTCAGGTTGATATTTTGAAAATTTTCTAAACTGGAGCTGTTTAAAATGAATTGGTGGGTCCGGGTACTCCTAAAATCGAGAAGCCCATTGATAAGTCAAGTGGCTTTAGATCGTGAAATTTTCAAGATAACAAGCTGAGACTCAGCATAAATGTTTAAAATATATATTTTAACTCCTATGTCAAGTTTCAATTCGATATATTAAAATTTGGCCAATTTAGAATGAGCCAACTTTATATATGAATGAAATTTCCCCTTTTAGTGATTTCCCCAGCTGCAAAATACATACCTGCATTATAGAATTTTTTCCAGACAAACCATTGCTCGGACGAAATAAATATTTATGACCTTTTTTGTTGAAAAATACCTCCCCTATACGGTGGTATTTTTCATTTTTCTCTATCTTCATCTCAGCTCGAAATATTAAGGATAATCGAAAAAAAAATTATAATCTATTTTTTTTTCGACTTTGGGAAATTGATAGACTGGTAAACCTTTTTTTATGTTAATCTACATACTTTAAGGTACTTATAAAAAAAATCAGCCAAATTGCAAATTACTGGTAGTTGTAACCTATACCGACTGGGCTATCTTGTTCAAACAGAACTTTTAAATAGTGAAAATTATGAAGATCTCATAGACGAATTTGCTTCAACATAAGCAAGTCTATGTAATTAGTTAAGTTCAACATCAAATACTTTTTGCTTTTCTTACATGTTTTTTTACTTTCTCCCCCTATACCATAGTATATGGATAAAGTATTCGTCAAAATTTTCGAGTTTGAGTTTTTGGTGGAAATATCCGTTTTGGGTCCCCTGAACCTAAAAAAATGGTTTTCGGAGTGATGTCTGTGTGTGTGTGTGTGGATGTTATCAGACCTAGAGCCTAAACCAGTCGTCCGATTTTGATAAAATTTGGTATGGAGGTACTAATCCACGGTATCTCCAGGCGTTTTTTTTCATTTTTGTGAATTGTTTATTTTTAAGGGTAATTTTCCCATAAAACCCCTTAAAATAACGGAAAATCTACTTTTCTCAAAAACGGCTCTAACGATTTTAATTACAATTTTATAGTTTACTAGGGATCTAAAGTAATAAACTATAAAATTTTAATCAAAATCGTTCGAGCCGTTTTTTTGGAAAAGTTGGTTTTTCCGTTATTTTATGGATTTTTATGGAAAAATTACTCTTAAAAATAAAAAAAAATAAAAAATTGGTATTTTGAATTATTATTCTACTGATGAAAAGGTAGAGTATGTTATACTACGGTGTTTGTGCATGTTATAGGCCTGTATTTTTCCTGTCTATAAGTTATCAATTGAAGTATTTCAATACAATATTAGGTAAGCCTAAAGTACAAAAATGGTTAGGGTAAAAATATTATGGTCTATGTTTTCTTCAGGTTTGAAAGTTTGTTTCTAGTGATGAATCGTTTATTAGAATTATGCAATATTTTTGTACACAAAATATAGGCCTAATTGGTTTTTAGGTTACATGATATTTCGAAAGTATATATTAGATCTTATTATCAGTGAAAGCCCTAAGTTAAAACACAAACTTAAATAAAAGGCACAGTAAGCTTATAGTGCACATTTCTTTATCAGAATAATTAGATTGTTCACTTCGAAACGCAATAAGAATATGTTTTATAGAACGTGCGATCCCCCGCCTTGCTTCTAAATGGCTTTAGAAATTACATTTATAAATGTGTAGACCTACAGATCCCTTTTTAACCTGCCTATACGACGAAAAACATTTGTATTTGTTTAAATGTCCAAACAATAACAAGTAGATAATAATAAAAAGTTTGCCCATAATATTGCAGGTATAGTGGTTTCTACTGATATACAGTATTAATAAGTTACATTTAATTTAATATGCTGCGCACCCGGGTAATTTAAATAAAAACGATGATAATATCCCTTTAAAACGCCCTGTTGCGTAGTCTACATTTGGCCTACATCCAAAAGAAAATGTTCATAATAACATGTTTTCATACATTAAATACGTGTAGTTTAATGTCATAATGCATAAAACAAAAAACAATCCAATTTGTCAAAGAACTACAAGAATTTAATACCTTTGAAAGTTGTGTACCATGTAGCCTAATAATGTGTAGTCCTATGTGTGAACTTTTATATGTTATACTTATAGACTACACCTACAAATATTTAGGTATTACATTTATATAAAATAATTCCCCCCCCCCCCCCCCAAAAAAAAAGCATAAATTAATTTGTAATTAAAAATGTAGGCCTATCTGAAAAATTATAACATCATAGATTAAAACAAAAAAGGGTGCTAGCTTCGCTTTTCATGAAAATTCTAAAATTAAACAAAATATAAAAATATGTTGGTGATAGTAGTCTACTCTCCACCGACTGAAAATTACAGTACTTCTCTATTTTGAAAGTAAGATTATACACAAAAACACTATTTAAATAATTCAAACTACCTTTAGAAATGCAGTCAACTTTACAAACTATGACATGAATAATGGTACCGTACAGTATTTAGTTTTAAAAGTGTTTTTTACTTGTGGCAGCACCTTTACGAGACAATAATTTACAAATTAACTTCACAGAAAGCATGAGGGTAATGTAGGCCTACAAACAAAAATGATAATTAATAATAGTTTACAATTAGGACGTAGGTAGCAGCACTCTCCAGACTACGATAATTATTATAAGTTTTTTTAATGAATATAGTTTCAAATTTGACGTACAGGTAGCAGCACCTAACGGATACATGCTGTTTTCACTGTTATTATGAAGTAGATCAACAAACACACTACAGATTTATTTTCTTACTAGCTGAAAACCCGTGCTTCGCTACAGGGTTTTTCCATGTGCATACTTCTCTTCAAAGGCTGTAATAAACCATTTGATTAAGGTATTCTATCTGTTTGGTACTGTACACCGAATTGTATTTGTTCAGGTCCTGTTACACTTTTATGTCTGAAGATATAAAGAATTTTCTGAACTCAAAAACATTGCTGTGAGCCACACAACCCTCAAGGAAATTGCCAGATTGAAAGATTTAATGGTGTGATTTGGAATACCACTAAAGTTAACACTAAAATAAAAATGTATGGAAGTTGGTCAAAAATATTTCTTGGTGATCGCTTCATGCTATAAGATCACTACTCTGTACGAAATGAGAAATGAAACTACACATGAAGGCATGTTTAAGCATCAGAGGAGAAGTTCATGCGGCTTCTCAGTACTACTTGGGTACCAACACCTGGACAAGTACTTAGTTATGAAAAAAATGTACAATAACACTGTTAGTAAGTATGATATACAGACTGAGGAAGTTTCACTCCTCGTAGTGAATCAAACATATACTTACATTCGATTACCTAATGGAAAAGAGTCATCAGTAAAGTTTTATTTAGACATTTAGCGCTAACAATTTCAAGCAAAGAATTTGTCAGTGCTACCACAACAATTTGATACTGATGTTACAAAAAAATACTCTCAAGAAGGTTCCAGTGAAGATCAGTTAATCTATGACATCACTGTACCGCCAAATCAACATCCGAAGAAAGAAAAATACCAAACTACATACAAGATTATAAACTTTTTCTAAGGGGAGAAAAATGATATAATTTTCAACATTTCAAAACATAAAATGAATCCTAATTAATTGTTAGATTGTTCAATGTAAACCTATTCTTATGCTTTTTAAAGCCTTGTTGACATCGAAATCAAAACAATAGAAGGTCCTTAATCAATTATTACAATCCATATTACTCCTACAACTGATTTTAAATACATCTCTCGCCGCCTTATTTGCCTTATCATAGCAAGAAGCAGAACGTTGAAAGTTAATGTGACAGCGCTTTTGTGGTAGAAATTTAAACTCAGCAGATATTTGAGTGTCAGCACAGATAAAAGAAACAGTTGTTCTTTTATCTGTGGTGTCAGTGTTAAAGAATCAAGGATTACAGATTTGAAGTTCTAGCCCAGATACCTAAAAAATCTATAACAAAGTAGTCATCTGGAGTTCTAGTCTAATCTCTATGGTATACGCTATACGAACCTTTTAACTTGGTGTTTTAATAAATTAAATGAAATAGTACACCATTTAAGTTTAATGTTTCAAAAAAATCTAAAACATAAATATGCTGCCATCTAAACTGTGAACTCACGATAGTGTTATTTTTTATATTGATACATAGGATATAATATATTATATACAATTATGCATATTGGTATTGAGTACATTATTTTACAACTATAATAATATTATTGATTTTATTTATACAAAGGAACACGCTTCCACAGTAACCACTACTTAAACATTGTATTGTATAAACATTTCTTTATTTTCGACAAACCATTGAAAAACAGTTTAGTAATTTGTAAAATAATGTTAGATCAACTAATTTTGGCCCTTAACGTAACTTTTTGTACTACAAAATTGTAGAATTACAAAATTATTATTTGTAAAAGTAAAAATAGAAATACAGAATACAGTTCTCACACAAATATAATACAAAGTATTAGTATTTAGTTTTTGTGACATCAACATTTTTATTTCCCATCAGCTGTTCTAAAATGTATATGCTATTTAGAAGGCATTGACTTTCATTCGAAGCAAATCCTTTTTCCGGAAAGTGTATTAGCTGTCCTCATCGGTAAGTTTTGCGAAGTATGTTTTATCTAATAGTTTTAATATTTAATTAATGCCATCTTTATAAATGTACTAAACGTTTGTTGTTTCTTTAATTTATATACCTTAACTATTATAAATTTGGCCATATTACAGTATTATACTCTGTAATCCATACATTGAAATTGGCATGTTTACATATTTTAACCAGTGCTCTTGACACCAACTCACGGTAGTTACGATTTAGTTTTTTTACTGTCGATTTTTAGTTTATTAATCTATTAAAATATTCTAGGTTAAAATGGTGAAGCCTAAAGGAGATAAGAAAAACAAATCTGCTATCAATGAAATTGTTACTAGGGAGTACACAATAAACCTACACAAAAGGTTGCATGGAGTAGGCTTTAAGAAACGAGCTCCCAGAGCAATAAAAGAAATAAGAAAGTTTGCAGTGAAACAAATGGGAACTCCAGATGTGAGGGTCGATACACATTTAAATAAACAAGTTTGGTCCAAAGGCATCAGGTAAGAAAGATACTTTATGTTTTGATTTCCATATTTGAGGTTAGGATAGGCTTGTTCATCTTTTTTTTACTTTGTCAAGTTGTTCCTTAGGTGCCACTATTAAAAGGTAACTAAAAAACAATTGTAAGCAGGTATTGGCATAAATTTACTTTAGAACATTCAGCCTAGGCTTAGCTAGCTGATGTTTGCAAAACTAGGCTAGGCTAGTGATGCCAACTGGCGTAAATTTACTTTAGGACACCTAGCTGTTATGATTGCAAACAACAATATTGGGAGTAAATTTATTTTAGCTGATATGTTTGCAGACGATGACCTTTTTTAAGGAATAGAGACATGTTGCCAACCTAAGCACATTCTTACTATTGCATGAATGTTGAATGTAGCTAAATATACCTACTATGACCTAAAGACTATAAGTTAGAACTTCAAGCAATTGGCGTAAATTTACATCCATACACTAGCCTATATTGCTGCAGAGGTGCCAACGCATAGGCCTACCATACGTAAGAAAATGCTGTAATTCGTAATTGTAATGTTCAATTCTATAAATGTAAACGGAAAATATGTTGAACAAAATTTAATGGAATTAATTATAAACAGAAAATATAACACTTTAAACTCAAATCACAACTTATTCAACTAGGCTAGGCAAATATTAGACGTTTCGGCGAAACTTTACTATTCGACCCTAGCCTAATATTTTTGCAAACAATGGCATTGTTTTACTGTTCGACAGCATTCTACTGTTAAATGTTGAATACAAGTAAACGTACTGTGACTAGCCTAAATAGGTCAGGTTAGAATCTTTTAGGTATTTTTTAAATTATTATTTTTGCATTTCTGTTGCCATAGGTTAGCCTAGAGTCGAATGGTAAAGTTGCGCCGACGTTTCTTTTTAATGACATCAGGCTGCGTATATGAACGTAATTAAACACAATTACCGGCCTCCACTATTGCTACAACTTAACATCACTTAGTAAAAAACACACACACATATATATATATATATATATATACACCAAAACAGAACATAAATAATTTTCACTTTATAAAATTCTGTGATAGTGTACATAAATACTTAATGTTTATTGTACTTCACATACATTTTTTTTAAGGCGAAAAACTTGGGTGGTCATCTAACTTTACATGAAACTACAAGTATCCGATATACATTGATGTTCACTATCCGATACATTTAATCGATCCGATGATTATAACAAGGGCCTAAATGTATTCGTTGAATTGATAAAAATAAAAAAAATATGTTTACAAAGTGGTAACAGTGAAACTAGGGACTGTAAATTAGAACTTTTTTTATTTTCATCGATTCAAAATACATCGATTTATCGGCTATATTTGGGCCCTTGTTATATCGTACGTAGGATTGATTCAATGTATCGAATATCCGTAGTTTGATGTAAAGTAAGATAGCATTACGTATTTATATATTAGGGCTTACTACACAAAATTATAACGTGTAAATTGTGTTTTTGTTTTGGTAAGTGATGTTACGTTGTAGGATTAGCAGAGTCCGGCAATTGTGTTTATTTACTTTAGTCCGATGTCATTCAAAAGATACGTCTGATATTTCCCTCTAAATAAGTTGTGAATTGAGTTTTAGTTTAAAGTGTTTTATTTTCTGTATAGCCTAATTAATTACATTAAATTTTGTAAATTATATTTTCTGTTTTCATTTATTTAAGACGTTTAGAAATAGAATTGAACATTACAATTTAATTATGGAGTACAGCATTTTCTTGTGTATACGTTGGCATCTCTGCTTTACTAGAGCGATGTGTCCTAATGTAAACTTTCGCCCTGCCGACCTAAGCACATTGTAGTTTAAGTACTTTTTCATGGTTTTTATTGCCATACGTGAAAAAGACAAAGTTACTGTTTCTACTTTAATAGGTTTTTATGGGGAAAAATTACGTTTTTCTATTAATTTTAATAAGTAGTATATGGAACTCGTCTACTTAAACAAAACTACAGCTTAAAGTAAATGTTTCCTTTAAAGTTTTGTACTATTGGTGCCATTTCAGAATGGTATCCTTATTTATTTCGTTAGAACTGTTTAATTCATATATCCAAATTTTTTCCAACAAAAAATGTTGAATTTCAGGGAAGTGAAACAATTCTGAATTAAAATTATAAAGTAAGATTTTAAATCCCAAATTTATTGCTTTTTAAAGCTACAAATTTTTTTGTACCTAGTAAAAGTTACATAATATCTCAATCAATTCCAAAATCACTGCCAAAAACAGATTTGTACGTCTGGCCACTTTCCTTTTTTTTTTTTTTTTGGAAAATAAGTAAATTTATTTTTGATGTTATAGGCCTAGTCCTATAAAATTGTAATAACTATAATCATTGACTTGAAAGTTGAACACAATAATGCTCAAGATCGGTTAGCTTACTTTTAAATGAGTTTATAGTAATGCTTCAGCTATTTAACTATTATCAAACTATTTATTAGGCTACTGGAAATGTGTCAGTGAGTCGATATAGATGTACTTGAAAAGAATTTTCACTTACTGTTCTAGTTAACTATGGCCTAAACTGTCTTTTTTTTTATTATGTAAGCTTCCCGGATTGGAATGTAATAACAAATATCTATCCAATCCTTTTTTTGTTCGTTTTGTTGACCGCGGTTTCGGGTTACCCCATCATCGGGTCACATGAAAACATTTCTTAAAAAAAAAAAACTAAATCTGCTATACTTAGTGAATATAAATAGACTTTTGTTAAAAATTGTGTGTTTTTAAAACTTGTGAATAGACTATTAAAAAAAACTTGCCTTTTAAACTTATGTGAATCAATCAGTGATTCAAGCATCACAGACTTGGCGTAGTTTGTTTGGTAAGAGATTTGAAAAAATTGTATTTATATAGGCCTAGTTGTATATTTTAAAGCTATATACTCTATATTATATACTTTTTCACGTGTTTGATTAACTGTCTCACTTTGTTGGAAAAATAATGCTAGGATTCAAAATAAATTGCATCGCCAGAAATCTCTGTATTTGTCAAAATTCAAAGCTGACTTACTATAAAGAACTTGTTCATGTCTACAGTAGAGTCCCACTATTCCAAACTAATTGGGACCGAACATTGTTCAGTTTAGAGGGAATTCGGAATAGTCGGATTTCTTGAATAATATCAACGTATTGACTTGTTAAGGCGTAAAATATGTGCGGGACATCTGCTAGTGTCAGTTCTATACAGCGTTGATTGGCTCCGAGGAAAGAGAGGAGGAGTTGAATGCTCAAACTTAACTCATATCACACGTAGATGGGGCAAATGCTCTTGACCTCGCCTTAGTGTAGGTTTACACCATCCGTTTTTTTTCCCGTTACGTTACGATTCTGTTTTTTTCTAAAAACTGAAGTGAAGGGATCATAGGTTGTTAAAACTTTTCGTTTTGTCATCTCGCAGTCTGCCTGTTAATACGCATCGTTTTAAAAAGATTGAGAAAAAATTAAATTCTTTCGAGATAACGAAAACGGAGGAGAAAACCGGATGAACGCAACAGGCAGGTGGCAACAACACTATTAGTGACTAGTTGTTGTATCTAATGCTTCCTTCTTTCTGATTGATCCAGTATCCTTTTCACTGGATGCTTCTTGCAGTAACTTCCTTCCCGCAAAACGGATGGAAAATTTGAAGGAAACAAAACCAGCTTTCATTCCAATTTGGTTTTAGGCGTTTTCATCAAGCTTAGGCTCTATGTATGTCTCTATTTAACTTGTATAACAATAAATGTACTTTTTTTCACGGACGTCTTTTAAATTTCTCCTTTTTTTATGTTTAAAAAATATGGGATTTTTTCTGAATTCTGTTCAGAATAGGCGGGCGGATTTTCGGAATAGCGAGCCTCTACTGTATTCTCAAACAAAATTCACTTAAAAAATTAAGATTCAAAGTTTGAAATCAGCTATTTATATAAATAACCTCTGAGAATAGCCTATGTGTATATACACCAGTTTAAATGTGTTAAACAGATCGTTATTACCAACACTAAAATTTGTTTTAATTTTAAATGAACAAATTACACTTTTTAGCTATTTAACTCCTAATTTTTTTATTTATCTGTAAGTTTTGATATTTTTTTCCTCGAATTTGGATGCCATACACTTGAGATTGATATATAATATGTGTAGGTAGTAAGTATGTAGCTTTTACTCAATAGCTGGTGATCGATGGTCTAGTCAATGCACACAGAATGCATTGCCTTTTAAATTATTTGTATGGTTCACTCGCAGATATGAATAAGAAGAATATCGGGTCGATATAGAACCTTACATTACACGCAGTTCTGTAATTTAGATCCTAGTTCCTTGGCCCCCAAAAACGCATTCCATGAATTTCAAGCAAATCTTTGTACATGATCAGCTATGTGTCAAAGTGTTAACAACACATTTTCCGACAGATTGTTACTCTAACTCTCGAACAAACTTGAAAATTAAAAATTAGGTTTTAGTGTGCATTTTACGTCTATGAGTAGGCCTACATTTTTATCTAGAATATCGTCTTAAGAAAAATATTTTACCCTTTAGGCTCAAATAAATCGAAATACAATTGTTTATTCTTTCCTATATAAAGCGGGCCACTCATTACGAGATTTGTTGCGATACTCGTATCGATACAGTGGTTTCATGATACATGCGTCAAGACTACGTGTCCGTGATACAGGGCTACACACAGAGAGGGAAATTCTTGAATAATCTCCGTGCAAAGTATGTTCAGTGTTTTTATAAGCGAAGAACATGGACACGGATGTACCCGAAGACGAGTTACTTGCTTACATCATTTCTGACGTGTTTGTTTGAACATTCCTTACTTGATGTGCTCCACAAACACAGATGTGTATTTGATAAATTGTCCCAAAAAGTCTTTATCTTTATCACCACTTATAATTACAATGAAAGGAAACAACCAATTTGACTTACGCAAACAGTTAAACAGAGTGAATTTAAGCACATAAAACAAATATACCACTTGTAATTACTGCGAGATTTTCCTGGAAATGTGTGAAGCGGTTGCGACTTGCAACGGTATCAGATACGCTGAGTTACAAAACTCCGCAGTCTGCGTGATACTGAAAAATGTATCAATTCAGCTTGATACTGACACCGTTTCATTGAAACCACACCACTAACGATGAGATTTGTATCATGAAACCGCTGTATTGATACGTGTATCGCAACAAATCTCATCGTGAGTGGCCCCCGCTTATCTTAAAAGTAATATGTGCCAAGTTTCAGGTCGTTAGCTCCATACCAAGTGTGTGAATTACTATTTATTTTTAGGGGCACAGTTATCCCATTTCACGTACATTAGACTCAAGTACAGTAGAACTTTGATTATCCGAGTTTCCGGATTATCCAAGGCAAATTAAAAAGAAATAATAAAAATAGATTTTTTGTCAAAATCAATTCTGTTAACTTACAAATAAATGTAAGTTAACTGAATTGTTCTCGATAATGAATTCATAGCTTGAGATGATTTCTCATTAAGTAAATTTATAATAAAAGCTTTTAGTGTTAGATTGAACAGAAAGATCACAAAACAAGTTTGAACAGAAAGATCACAAAACAAGATTGAACAGAAAGATCACAAAACAGTAGTTTACCGCAATGGTATGGGTGACGTTTTGCGGACGGGTAGTTTAGTAAATGACAAAGCAGTCTTGTCCCTACTTGTGGCATCGTATTTATGACTTGCATAATTTCCCACGAGTTGTTTCTTTCCCCTTCTACTGTATTTTGTTCTTTTGTTTGTAGTCGGTGTTAAACTTTGTGAATGAGAGTGTAATTATGAGTGGAAAGCGACAGTGAAACGACCAAAAGACTTTTTTTTTAAAGTGTGTAAATTTATAACTTTTTAGTGTGGTTTTTTACGTATCTTTCTATAAATATAAATGTTTGCAATTCAAGGATTTTATTTTGTACGTTTCATAAATAATGTAAATGTCTCTTAAAATTTTTGTTTTTATTACAGTAGCTTACAGTATCAAATTTCTTTCATTCGAGTACATTTTCATACCTTCTTTGTTTATTTAAAACTAAGTATATTATTTAAAGCCAAATAAAATATATTTTGAAGTAAGTATGGCTCCAAATCAACCAATAACGCATTCACTCGTACCTCAATGGGTTTTCTCACAGCCTACCATATTATCCGAGGTCTGCCCGGTCTCAATCAATAATCGAGGTTCTATTGTAATTAAAATGTAATTGGTTTTCCTATATTGTATATCACCTAAGAATTATTTGTACAACATTTCAACTCTATTTTAGGAAGTTACTTTTATTTATTAAATATGGGTAGTTACTACCTCATTTCATCACCTTGGATGGTAGTGACTATAATTCTGTGGGTAGTATTAAATAAATGTACAACAATTTTGCTCTGTAACTTCAAGGGAAGGAAAGTAATGAATTTTTACTTAGGGGTTGGAATCCCTGTTTCATTCCTTGAACGCAAATAATCACAATCCTAGAGCTCTAATATGTTTTGTGTATCATATAATAAGAAACAATTACTTGTGCAAAATCACGTTAAAATTTGTAGTAATCGAATAATCCGATTTGTAGTAATCAAAATAGTTTTCTCTATATAGATCCCGCTTTTGCTAATTAATCACTATGCCAAATTTGGTCCCGATCCATCAAATGGTGAAGGCATGCAAAGCTAACACAAATGGATCATACATATCCACAGACTTTTCTTCTTTATATATTTTATTGACTTGTAAGCCCCCGTGAAAAATCACAGGCAGATTAATTAACTACACATCCGAAATACGTCATTTAAAAAAATACTATTTAAAAACAACAAACTTATGTAGGCCTATCTAACTAAGCTTGGGGAATTTTTAACTCGGTAAATGTGTACAATTGTAAGGTTAGACTAGCTGACCCGTGCGAAGCATTCACATTCTAACTTACTAACAGTGTTTTATTAATTTAAATCCATGTTAAAGAGAAATAATTTTGTTATTGTTATTATATATTTTTAAACAACTTACCAACTTGCAGAAGGTAAACAACAACAACTAGGTGTATTCACAATGTAGTGGCGTAACGGCAGCTCTCCAGCTGGATATTGTTATCATCAGTGGTGCCAACGCCAGGAAAATATCCCTACAACTTGCTTGATCTTACATCACTGTTACTTTCGGATTCTTTATGTTTTTTTTTTTGTTTTTTGTATTATTTCGTGTAATTGTATTTTGTATATTTTTCCGGTGTAGCGGTTAAGGAAAGCTTTAAAATGATTCCTCATTCATGTAATTTGATGATATATTAAGGAAGTTATTGCGTACCGACAAAAAAATGGCCTTGAGAAATATTATTTGTTATTTGTAAAAAAGTTGTATTCATATATCACATTATTATTTAGAAGTTATTTATATTATAATGAAGAAATTAATAATAGAATATGTTTATATCTTAAATCATACGAAAATGTACGAATGTTTTCGAAGTTAAACGAATGAGTTACTCTTCTTTAAATTTGTATTAACGAATACATTGATGATAAAAGGTTGTACGTATGCATTTTATAACTTCAAAGTTAATATTTGAACGTATTATAGCCTATATTAGTTCTACAACTCATATTAAAAATATCTACTTTCCAAGACATTATATTACAGTAGATCCCCTCTTAACCAGCCTCTGATCAACCGGTCCTCGGATTAACCGGCCTATCCCATGGAACAACAGAGTTTTTTTCCTCTCTTACAGATTATATTACTGTAACTGGCCGAAGTCTTAAACATTGATTGTTTGACGGACATTTCTCGGAAAATAAAGCTGGGTGACGCAACTTTAGATGTACAATGTGTCAAGCGCTGTGGCAGTCAGAATAGGGAAGGGGGAACATGAATTTGATTCTTCTCTTGCTTCCGCGGCAACTGCATGTTTTGTTAGAATCAATTGACAAAGCGGCATCCTTTGTTTCTTTTTCTTCGTCTGTTGCTTTAGCGGAACCTTTACTGAATTTCGTGTCAGCAAAGTATGTAATATTTGTAACATATTGAGTAATATGTTGAGCAGCAAAAAGAGAGAGCAGGAAATGGAGAGATTTGACTTTAAAAACTCTTTAAAAGTTAAAGAACAGAAAAAAATACGGTAACTAATTTTTAACTTCCCGCTAGGAAAATTGAAAATTTTCTAAAATCAGGAAGTTATTGGTTTCACCCCGTTTTTCGAAAATCGAGTATTCATCAGATCTCGAAGTTTTGAGGTCCTAGGAATCTTCCCTGACCACTCCCGAGAGGGTGTCACCCTGTCTGTATGTATGTGTGTGTGTATGTAAGTATGTGACCCGCTTATAACTTTTGAACGGCTTAACCGATTGGATCCTACCAAACGGCGTTCTAAAGAGTTCCATCAAACTTAGATTTCCTGAAAATTTCAACTAATTCAGACCGGTAGGTTCTGAGAAATTTCGAAAAAACTAAGAAATAACATTTTTTCAAATCAGGTTTTTTTGGAATAACTTTTAAACGGCTTTACCGATCAATTCCAAAATCTAATCAGCTTTTAACCTTGAAAAGGGACGTCGATCGCTACCAGTCCGGTCAAAATCGGTTAATTCGTTCGTGAGATATCGTGAACAAAAGAAAATCAAAAAAGGGGGTTTTTTCTCAATTACTCCGAAATTTTTCATCAAAAAAATTTTTGATGTCGATTCTTTCAATGGACTCGAAAAACTGCATCGATTGCCGCAAATCGCATAAAAATGGGTTCATTCATTCGCGAGATATCGTGAACGAAAGAAAATAAAAAATAGTGTTTTTCCTCAATTTCTCAGAAACTTTTCATCTGAAAAATTTTTGTTGTTGATTCTTTCAATGGACTTAAAAAACTACATCGATTGCCGCAAATCGCATAAAAATCGGTTGATTCATTCAAAAGTTATGGCAGTTCAAAATTTCCATAAATAGTGTTTATCAAACTTTCATCATACTTTTGTAATTAAACTTAGCGGGAAGTTACAGGGATGGCCTTTAGGGTCAATCGTTTTCCAAATTTTTTTTTAACAATGATACAGTATTTGTAAATTCAGTTTTCAAAGTTTATGTAAGTTTAATTTGTTGGTGTTTGTTTATGTATGTATACATACAATAAAACGAGTTGCAATAACGCCTATTTGCTAGTTTATTTATGAAATATGTAGGTTAATATTGAACAAAAACTTATTTTTTACGGGAATCTAGGATCAACCGGCCAGGGTCTCGGTCCCGACCAGACCGGTTAAGAGGGGTTCTACTACATTCATTGAAGTTGCAAACATAACTCCAAAGTAAATAATCTGCAAAAGGTTATGTTAAGATGATGGGTGAAATCAGCTATTATATTGTTATTCATGTACACTCAGTTTTATAGGAGTTGCTTATGTTTGGACAAGATTTTTAAATATTTATAAAAGTCATATACATAATGATTCAGTGCCTTCGTGAGCAGACCAATTTTCCAAATTGTTGGTTGAAACACTAAAATATATCAATTTAATTTTAGAAATTCCCTAAACTTACATCATCAGCAGTTCAGCTGCATGATCAAATTAATATGACCTTTTAATTAAAGTAGACTTATTCACTTACACAATATACCGGGTGTCCCACGAAGAGGTCCCTATTTTTGAATTAATATATGCACCGAACACTCTACAAACCTGAAACTCAACAGTCCTAACATACACATATGTAAAAGAAATACACCTGAGTATCAGTTAATTCTGACACATTAGGACAAAATGGCGGAATATCAAAGAAATAGTACCTTTTCGTTAAAATAGTTTTATTTGCTTAAGTGTTACAACTTAATTATTGAATTTTAACGATGTTACTAAGCACTAAACAACATTAGGGAATTAAAGATATAAGTAACTCATAAATAAATTAAATCTATTTGATCCATAAACCTTATTCAAACTGATGTCCATTGATCGCAATGCACTGATGACAACGAAATAGAAAACAGTCATACGCTTTGCTGAACAACTCTCGAGGTATCAACAACAGTTCCTCTTCGATCAACCTCATCAGTTCATCGTCTGTCGCAATGTTATGACAATAAACCTTCTCCTTCAAAAAGCCCCACAGAAAAAAGTCACAAACAGTCAAGTCTGGAGACCTTGGGGGCCAGTCCATGAAGCTGCTGCCACGACCTATCCAACGGTTAGGAAGATTTTGGTCCAAAACTGCTTTGGCCACATTAGCATAATGCGGAGGAGCTCCATCCTGTTGGAAAAAAACGTCTTTCATCTCAGGCTGAGAAAGATGAGGAACTATGTGATTGCTTGAAACTGATGCATACCTTTCTCCAGTCATTGTTTGTCGGGATATGTCATACGACAAAAAACACCATCCTTGATAACAGCAGCCCAAACTGTTATACCTGTTGATTTTAATTTTTCTTCTTGTAAGATATGTGGATTTTTTGTGTTATAGTAATGACAATTATGCCTGTTTACAGTTCCTGTTCGATAAAATGTCGCTTCATCTGAAAACATGATTGCTTCATGCCATTTGCAATCTACTTCAGTCTTTTCAATTATTTTCGAACAAAATTCAAATCGTCTGTCAGGATCATCTTACTGATAATCAGGGGTATTTCTTTTGCATATGTGTTAGTCACAACTGTAGAATTTCAAGTCTGTAGCGCGCTCTATACGTCTGTCATATCAATTCAAAAATAGGGACCTCTTCGTGGGACACCCGGTATGTATGTGACTATTAATTTATTTTGTTAAAAATATGTTTATGCAGATATAGTGAAAATCTTAAAGTGTATATATGTTGTCGCTCATAATAAATTTTACAGTATCGAACTTGAAAATTGTTTTCTTCAGATATCAACACACTTTTGGTAGTAAATATTTTGTATGAAAAGATTGGATTTTAATTTTAAAAATAACCACTTTAGTAATAGTTTTTTTAATATTTAGTAAAATAA
>JAGFPH010002290.1:174568-194027 GCA_018207615.1 Philaenus spumarius | reverse complement strand
ATACATACTATATCTCGAGCGGTGACGGTCGCGAGTTTGATGCTTTTTCCTCTCCCAATAAGAAGTGCTATGTAGTATATTCGCGTTGCGTACATACATATATATATATATATATATATATAATACATACTATATCTCGAGTGGTAACGGTCGCGAATTCAATGCTTTTTCCCCAAGCAAAAAGTGCCCAACGCCGCTAAAGAAGTTTTCACTTCAATAAAATTATTTGTAAACATAATAACGATTAAGAAAATGTAATTATTTAAAATTAATAACTTCTCGGCGTACGAAAAATTGCAAATTAGTTACAGATGAAATCAAGGAAGCTCATTTGCTACTCCCGACCTTGGGTGTTACCATAAGGGCCACTGCAATAGCTCATTTTCACTATGGAAATTCGCTAATAAGCGATTATATCCAATCATGGGTTTCAAAATAGTTGCGGTTTTGAAAATTTCAGACCTAAGTTACCCAAAAACCTACCTAAAATTATCTAAAAGAATTTTCAAGATACCTTTTTGCAGAACTTTTGACTCCCTGTCGGATGGTGTAGCCCCAGATGCCTTATGTATCTGGGGGTGTAACTGTTAAAACAATCCGATGAAGGATAGTAGTTAAGTTAATGATAAAAACAGCATTTATACATACAATATTGTTGCGGTTACTGTGGTGGTCGGTCAAACAAATTATTACACACAAGAATGGAAGAGGATCTTTTGTTTATGGTCACTTGCGTCAGGCGCGGATACAGGGGGAGGGTCATGGGGGTCATGACCCCCCCCCCCCCCCGAACATTTTTAAGGCTTGATTTATATGTTTGATTTAATCCTAAAAGCGCCAAATAACACTGTACTGTCGTCTCAGCCCGCCGAGCAAGTGGCAGGCAGCATTATTGTATCGTCTGATTGTGTTGAATATTTCATCCACTATAAATCATCCAATTTAAATAAAACAAAAACTATTGGAAAGGAAATGTTTTAAACATTAATTTTTGTACTTACAAATTTGTTCTAAAACGTATATTTACATATTAGCCTATGTAATCATCGTTTGTAATTGTAGTTGTCTAAAAAGATGACCGCGCGAGAAAACAAAAAAAAAGACACAAGATTTGTGACACTTTTCTAAGGCTCATAACCGTTAGACAGACTTGTTTTGAAAGGAATATAAGGTCACCTTTGGATTCGTCAAAATTTGAACTTTCTAAAATTGTCTTCCAATCATTCGTCACTCTTATATTTTTTTAGATATGAAGTTTTCTGTAAACCCTTAAGATTTTACATGTTTTCAAACAGTTATCAAACATATTTTGTAATCGATATATCTAGTACAAATCGTTATACTTGTACATTGATGTTTATATCGATTTTAGTGTAAATTCTATATTTTCGTTTGATATAAGGAAACCCTGATTTACTGTTCATGGGCTGCAGCTATAGGTCTTGTCTGTGAAATATGTACCATTACGCCGATTGTCTTAGCGCATTTAGCCTAGCCAATAGAGCAAAAAGAAGTCTAATTTTGTTATTGAATTTAACAGAAAGCGACAGCAACAGTGACTTTAAGGGTAGCACAAGGGTATGTTAAAACTATCAGGCAAGGAGCTTTTGCGCATTTTGTATAGGCCTAAACAAAAATTACAATAAATTATGACTTTTTGGGTTTTTCTTTAATATTATTAAAAATATGAATGGATCACGATACTTCCAAAAATACCTACAAATTGTTTTTATAGACCCTGATTGGACCATTTTTCAATGTGAAAAGTCGGAAAAACGCTTAATAACTACCATTTTTTAAAAGTTCATATCTTTGTTAATTTACGACATTAAGGGCAGATTTTTCAGAAAATGATTGTTTGTCATGTGTTCTTCAAACAGGAAGAAGTTGAAATTTTTTGCATTAATAGTTTTTGAACAATGACAGTATAAACAATGCAGGCCATTATCTTGCATAATTTGCCCAATTAACCTGAGTCTCCCGTTTTAAATTTACCAAACGGATTCTGAAAGTAGGCTAGACATTAAAAGCTACAATTCGTACATCTGCGATTTTTTAATAAGGTTAATAAAATATAATAAAAATGCTTTAGAAAATAGCGCGAAACGCGCAAATTTGAGGCCGACGCCGATGGTAAATTTGCCAGAAGGCAGTAGTAACGGAAACAGCAGCCTGACATTCTCTTCTCCTCCGCATTATGCAAGATAATTGCCTAAATTGTTTATACTGCAATTGTGCAAAAATTATGAATGCGACAAATTTCATCTTCCGCCTTTCTGAAGTACACATACTAAACAATAATTTTCCAAAAGATCTGCCCTAAATATTGTAAATTAACAAAGATATGAACTTTAGAAAAATTGTAATTTTTAAGCGTTTTCCGACTTTTCTCGGTGAGAAATGGTCCGATTTCAAAAAACATTTTGTAGATTTTTTAATTCTCTAGAAATGTTTCGTTGGAAGTATCGTCATCCATGAATAAATTTGTATAATATCAACGAACAACCCAAAAAGTCAAAATTTATTAATATCAACGAACAACCCAAAAAGTCAAAATTTATTGTTATTTTTGTTTATAAAAAAAGCGCAAAAATGCCTTGCCTGATAGTTTTTGTATGTGATACACCTATGTGATACCCTTAGAGCCACTGTGGATGTCGCTTGCTGAAATTCAATAACAATAAAACATCTCTATTGGTTGGGCTAAAATTATGGAGCGCGCCGCTGTATGGAGTTGTATGACTTAAATAAGTGAGGGCTTGTGTCGTTGTTTTAAATTTAGTGAAACAAAGTGGATTTAATGATCGTGTTGTGGACTTATGATTTTAGTACCGTTCCTGTTAACTTTTCAATAATTAATGTTTACACTATTCTTTAATCTGCAAGAAACTCTTTCAAGAAAATATGTATGGCCTAGAAATGCATTAAATAGTTATTTGTGTAACTAGTGCGCAAAGTGACACTTTGCTGCACTTGAGAGAAATCTTTACGCACGAGCCGCAGGCGAGTGCGGAAAGTTTCTCGAGTGCAGCAAAGACACTTTGCGCCCGTGTAACACATTATATTTTTCCTACAGTTACTATAAACCATATAAATAACAGGTAATTGTATATAAAGGTGAACTTTTATTATGCATTTCCACAAATTAACAAATCAAAACTTAAACGAAATTGTTTCACAAAGTAACAAATAAAAATCTGAATGAATGTTTATACAAACATAATGAATCAAAATCTGAATGTCATTTTTGGTTTGTAATGTTTATGTTAAATGTGCAGTTTTCATAATGTCCTGATAATACTAATCCTGATGCAGAAGACACTTCAGAATGCTCTTCGAGTTGATTAGTTTATGATGAAGTACCGGTGCAGTTTCTGGTGACTGTAACGTTCCTAAAATCAACTGTCCAGTTGCAATCTTTCCGCTAATAGAATCGTCAATGTAGCCTTCGGCTACGGTTGAGCTTTTCCAGCCGCCGTGACGCTTTAACTGAATTTGCGGAATTTGGTTGAAATTCTGGAGTGCGGGAAAGTAAAATGAGTGCGGGAAAGTGAAATGAGTGCGGGAAAGTGAAATGAGTGCGGGAAAGTAAGTAAATGCAGGAATCAGCTACTTTGCGTACTATAATCAGTGCAAGAAGACCCGCTTTGTCAGGTAACTGTAGGAAAAAACTATTCCATAGCGTTTATACATATTTTTTAATTCCCCAGACCCGTTATTGTTAAATTCTTGGTAAGGTTGTTTTCGACCTCTTATGACCCCTCCCAAAATGTAGGCCTAATCCTGTATCCGCCCCTGACTTGCGTATCATATGAACTAAACTTACGAGCGCGTGATACAAATAATATTTTATTAAATTTGAATCATTATAATATTAATATTTTTATCATTTGTCATTATGATAACCTAATTCAAATGTTGTAAAAACAATACCACCACCATGGAAGCTGGGACGCCCACTAGTGGGCGGTAGTTATCAGGTTGACTACCTCTGGTCCAAGGGGTTAAAACGTTGTAACTGACCCTATGCAATAAATATAAATTCCATAAGGTTCCTTCAAGCTAGAGAGCTGAAATTTTTATTACATTTTTTTTGGTAATATACAAGAAAAACACACTTCACACTTGCATTCCGCTTACTTGAGGCTAAGGCATGAAATGAGATAATTACCCTTAAAATTAAATAATAGTCCGCGAACTTGCTAAGAAAAATCCTGAAACTTGGCAATTTTCCAATATGGCGGCCAGTTTACATGAAATTTTGATTTTTCTATTAATAAGGCTCGAATAACTTGTTGGTTGGAGCTAAATAAATAATTCGCATTTAAAAGATCCCTGAAACGACATGTTTTTACCAAGGCGCACTATAAAAAGAACACATTTTACAAAACAAATTTATTTTAATGTCAGTTAAAAAAAAAACGCAGGTCAATAACTCTCTACCGGTCATTGAAATATTATTATGTTTTTAATTTAACTTATTTTATTCCAACAATCCTTTTCATACATTCATGCTTTTTGGCTTACAAAATGTTCTATTGCAAATTTTAGAAATATATATCCCGAAGCCTTTTTCGTTGTTTTTGTTCTGATAAAACACCGTTACTTTTTTTTGTCTAAGTAGTTAATCACTGCGCCGAGAGATAGCAGCACTCGTCGGAAATGTACATAGTTCTGAAGTTGTCATTACAATCATGTTGATAAAGTGTCTTTAGGTGAAATCAATTGGGTAGTGAGACATATATCTCGTGACTTTTATTTTTAAAGAATGTTTGGTGATTGAGAACATTACCTTTGCAAAGTACGTTAGTTAGCCCAGTTTTTACGAACAATTCCGTGTATAGGCCTCGTGTCATGCTATAAAACATTTTCAACTACATTTCATCACATGACGTCGCAACAACATATTATTGAGGGCCAAATCTAAAATATCCCAAAAATTTTGACCGGATTTTCTAATTTACCGGGGTTTGAGGAGTAACCCCCCCCCCCCCCAGTGGAAGGGGTCTGGGTTTTTTTTTAGAAAATTAACCTCTCCAAATAGCGTTTAAAGTTATTTTGATTCTAATAATCTTAAATAAATTTTTAACTTTTTTACAAAATTTGTAACATGCCTATCACATTACCGAATTTATAAAAAGGAAATCAACTTAAAATGTCTTGGTTTAAAATTTCTTGAACACTTTGAGTAAAAATGTTTTACTACAATTTTTGCAGTTTGAATTAGGCACTCAAATCAATTACCTTTTTGGGTTTTGGAATTACTGTCAAGGGGGGAGTTAAGCACGACGTCATTCATAATAGCCGCTGTTTTCAGTCAAACTCATGGCATAGGAACATTAGTTTCAAAGTTGTTTGTTTTGGGCCATACCGTTTTTGGATTTTTAGAAACAATTAAAGGGGTAGGGCCCCTAATGGCATTTGTAAAGCTCTTATTCGTGACTTTTACTTTTGACAATGATTAGTGATTAGATGAATTTAAAAGGTATAGTAAAAATTAAAACTTGATAAATACGTTAAAAAGAAAATATACAAAAAATAATTCGACCATGCAGCTGAACCGCTAACGTGAGTTGAGCAAATTTCAAAAATTAAGTTTATAGGCGTATGTTTTAGGGTTCTAAATTTGTGAAATAGGTCTATTCACGACGGTGCTGAATAGCTGCATAATGCTTCGCACGCTATTCCGCATATTAGGAGTATCTTCAACACACAAAGCATTGCGTTCTTCGCACGCCATTCCGCATATTGGGAGTATTTTCAGTACATAATGCATTGCGTTCTTCGCACGCCAACCCCCGTATTGGGAGTATAATACCCAATGCATTGAGTGCTTCACACGCCAACACCACTGTAAAATCCACCACAAGGCTTTGTACCGGGTACTTTTATGGTATTTTACGTTTTGATCGGTTTTGGTGGAACCAAGCGAGCTATAAGGTCGCGTAAAAAAACAAAATGTGTAGAATAACATCCTACATTTATATTGTTAGAAAGAACTCAAAAACAAATTCATTATCGTAGGAAAAAACAAAAAATAATTATTTCCTGTAAAAAACGTGCTTCCGATTGTTGGATGTTTTTGGCTAACGACATCGTCTGAGCGACGTAGACAACCAAAATGTGTACCAAATTTGAACCAAATCGGACTTAAAATGCGGCCGCTAGAGTGCGAACACATATATACGTATATCATTTTTAATGACACCCCAAAACGTTTTCTGGGGACCATTATCGGTGCTCATTTGCTACTCCTGACCTTGGGTCTTACCATAAGGGCCGCTGCAATAGCTAATTTTTCCCATGGAAATTCGCTAATAACAAAACATTAAGAGTTAACATAAGCCTAGATTTATGTTCGAATAACTAATCATAAAAAAAACAGGTTAGACATCCTATGGCAGTGTCGGCATGTCTGCTGCGCACGCCAATTTTATATCCACGATGTATTCCCAGCAGGGCGAGGTGCAGGTGAGCCTGCTACGGCCGACGTTGTGGCGGCCATTCTCACAGGGCTATTGTATTCTATAGCCCTGCCATTCTCAATGCAATAGAACTTGTCTTATTGCACTAAGGGTACAATTGTTTGCGTCGAATTGTTGCTCTTCAAATGGTGTTTCTGCATGTGTTATTACCAAGTCAGTTTAATGTCCAGGATTACCAGCAGGTACTTGACTTGGCTTTGCCAGTAAACGTAGTGCAGTAACAACAATTAAAACTTCTTGTTGCTCTTGGGTCGTGTTGGGAGAACATGTTCTCTTGACGTAACACTCTCGGTTAACTAAAGTTTTACACGATTATACAGAGAGAGAGAGATAATTAATGACAGTTTGGAATACCGTCAGGAGAAGTTACACATAAGAGCGAGTACGTAATTGTACACTCGTACCAACAACTTTAATTTTTCAATTAGGTACAATTTGTTTTTTTTTACATTTCATATTATTTATTTCTTGGAAGTGTACCCAAAGTTCAAACAGCTGTATCTCAGAAGCTATTCAAGGTAGAACCCCCCATTTTGGTCACGTATTAAAGGTACATGTCCCTGCTTTAAAGTTAGCCCTTATCAGTTTTGCTGAAGTTCTTTTACCGTAAAAAAAACGAAAACACTATGTAAAAACTAAAATTTTTGAACATTTTGAGAATTTGCTCGAAATTTGAATTGCTGTAACTTAAAAAGTAGGGCCTACTATACTCAGGAAGATGATTTTCATTTTACATTGTGGCAAATGTACTGTTCTTTAAAAAAGGACTGAATGATTTTTTCGTCAAACCAGTCATTCATGCTGAAAATTTGAAAAAAATAACAATATCAACAAAATAAATTTGGGTTTTTCGGCGCCAGTGGCGCGCGCGGAGCACGTCCGAGGTCGAAAACTTACATACGTACAACATACCAAAAAATTAGAACTACCCGACCTTTCTAATTTCAATCTACAGATTGATTGAAGTAATATTATACCAAGTAGCAATTCTAGTTTAAGCAATCAAATGTCTGTTTTTCTTATACAGGCTGTCCCAGAACTCTCTGGACTCCTTTCGTGGATATGTTCCTGGGATCCAGACAAACATATTTCACAATATAAACATGGGTCTAAGGTACTTATTTTTTCGTCTGTCTGTCTGTATGTGTTTTTCACAAAATACTTAATATTTTTGGAAGTAATAGTATATTTCATTACTAGTACCGAAAGTGGCACTTTCCGGTGCGCGCCCAAGTTTCACGTACGAGGCGAAGCCGAGTACGGGAATAATTGGAGCAAGTGCCGGAAAATCACTTTCGGTACAAGTTATGAACGGTACTTTTCATCACGACGCAAAAATACACACAATGCTGAAGAAGAAACCTCAGTAAAATGCAAACTATTATATTTCTCAATTAACATTTTTTTATAATAACAAATTTATACCTATTCCTGTTTTCGGTTTACATTGTTGAACAATAAGAACAGCTGATATAAATTGTAAGAATAAACGGCAAAGCGACGTCAGAGCGCGTAGCGGGCAAATGGAAAACTAATTGAGAGCAAGGGAAAACAAATTTAGAGCAAGGGAAAATCAGCTGATCGTTTTTCCCTTGCTCTAAATTAGAGCTTGGGAAACGATCGTTTTCGTTGCTACCAGCTGACATCGAAAGTAGCTACTTTCGGTACGGAGTGATGAAAAAAATATATTGAGATCAAACTTAGTATACCTACTTGTTGCGTAACCTTTTATCACTGTACGAAAAATTAGAAATGTATTTTAAATATTAAAAAAAAATGGCGGTTGTTTATAATGTTTAATATCAAATATCTCAAAAATACTTTACAAAAAAAAAAAAAAATACAAGAGACAAAAAAGTTTACTTTTTTAATGAAAACCACAATGGTTTTTTTATTTTACCTGTAGCTTAAAGGATAACAGAAATATTGGCAAAAAAAAAAAGGAAAAATGTATTTCTGGTAGCTCATAATAACATTAAAATATTTAGTTTCTAGAGTAATTCTGGGTATTTTTGACGACTACCAAGAAATACATTTTCCCTTTTTTTTGTCAATATCTGCGTTATCCTTTGAGCTGCAGACGAAATAAAAAAACCATAGTGTTTGCCATTAGAAAAGTAAACTTTTTTGTTTCTTATAATTTTTTTGTAAAGTTAGCGGTTTTTGAGATATTTGACATTTTTTTGTCTACTTCCAAAAATATTAAGTATTTTGTAAAAAAAACACATACAGACAGACAGACGTAAAAATAAGCATCGTAGACCAATGTTTAAATTGTGAAATATGTTTGTCTGGATCCCAGGAACATATCCACAAAAGGGGTCCAGAGAGTTCGGAGACACTCTGTATATTCCGGGTGTCCATTTTAACTGGGCCACCATTAGGATCTCTAAAAGTACAAGATTTACAGCAAACTTTAAATGGGGGGCTTCACCTACTTTTTAGCGGCCATTAAAAATATGAATTTGAAATTTCGAAAATATGCCGCCATTTTCCAATATGGCAGCCAACTTTCGAATTTCTTATAGAAACCCCTATTTTTTATGACGGAGTTGAGTTTTACTCAATTTTAAGACTTTTTTATAAACTTAACCGTTAAAAGTTTCAGAAACTCTTATTTCAACAATTATTAAAGAGGCTTATTTTCAATTTGCAAACAATAAAATTTATCTCAAAGTACAATTTAAATGGGGAACTTCACCTACCTTTTTTTAATGGCCACTAAAAAGTAGGTGAAGTTTTAGTGGCCTGAAACCATGGACCTGAAATCAATAAATTGTTTAACAATGATAACAAGTTGTGCTTGTGACCTTTGCTAATCACATAGGTAAGGCTATTTGTTAAACATAATATTATTATAATTAATTGAATGAGAGAGCTAACGTTTTGGAAAATTCCAAAGTCTAATAATTCTAAATTTATATATATGTTTTTAAATATAAACAGTGACGTCACAAATTCTAAAAAATATTTCTTTTCATTATTTTGTTTTGTTTTCTTCAGATTTCAAACCTTTTATTGAATTTTTTTATTTATATAAAAAGGTTGGCCAACATAATTAGAATACATAGACTTAATATAGCTCTAAAATAATGGCCTAATTGTAGTGAACATCTTTTAAAAGTTTATTAACCTGGTATATTGTCAAATTATGTGTTTCTGTATATAAATATTTTTTTCTTAAATGTAATCTTAATTATTGTTAAACTAAATGGGAGGGGTTTTATTTTCCTCTATATCAAATCTTTTATTTAAGGGCGTATGAAAAATCTAATCTTTTAAATTAAGGGCATATTATCTTTTATAATAAACAAATTGCTTACTAACCGATACTGTCTGTATATTATTGTTTTGCCTGTAAACGGTCAACTCAGATTTTTGGTCAACATTGATTCTCTGAAAGGCAAGAATAGTTTATAGTCCTGATCAGTTTCATGAATGAAATATGAATAAATATTCATGCATTCCGATTATTGGGAGTATCTTCAATACACAATGCATTGCGTGCTTCGCACGCCAACCCCCGTATTGGGAGCATATTCAATACACAATGCATTGCGTGCTTCGCACGCCATCCCCGCGGTAGAATCCACCACATAGCTTTGAACCGTGTACTACTATGGCATTTTACGTTTTGATCGTTTTTGGGGGAACCAAGCGAGCTATAAGGTCGTGTAAAAAAAACAAAATGTGCAGAATAACATCCTACATTTATATTTGTAGAAAAAACAAATTCATTCTCGTAGGAAAAAACTAAAAAAAACAGTTACTTCCGGTAAAAAAAACGTGCTTCCGATTGTTGGATTTGTTTGGCTAACGAACTCTTCCGAGCGACGTAGGCAACCAACGTGTGTACCAAATTTGAACGAAATCGGACTTAAAATGCTTCCGCTAGAGTGCGAACACTTATATACAAATGATTTTTAATGACACCCGAAAACGTGTTCTGGGGACCATGATCGGTGCTCATTTGCTACTCCCGACCTTGGGTCTTACCATAAGGGCGACTGCAATAGCTCATTTTTCGTATGGAAATTCGCTAATAACCAATTAGTTAATCTATGTGAAATAAAACGCATTATAGTAATGAAATATTTTATTAATCTATAAATCCTAATTGGCAGTAGTCCTCCGAATCACAACATTTACCTTTTTGTTTCTGTACTATAAATTGGAAGCCTTCCAATGCGCCTAATAAGTTCATTGGCACATATGGTTTTGTACTGTTATTTATTGTACAGCATCTAATTTATTTCGCCTCGTATACCTTTGAATCCACCAAAAGATTTAATGTGGACAATTGTACGACCATTGTAAAGTTGAGGTTCTAAATAAGCTGAGGAAACCTTTTGCGCACATTTGGTTTTATGTGACGTCAGTTGAATTCGGCTTCACACACGATTTATCTTGTTTCCATATCGCTTCCTAAAAATAGTCCAAGACGCCTGTGTAGTACAGAATCATATATAAAATTAAAAGACAAACTAATAGACAGCCTACTAGCAGTGCCCGTCCTTCAACGGTATCCAGACAGGTGAATCTACACATAATTTAAAATCATACCAACACGCGGTTGCTATGGAAACGTCAGTAATTGTTCTCATTGTTGTCGAGCATTGTTGTCTCTGTTGAAAGGGTTACTGGATTTGGCTTTTGTTATGGGCACTAGTAAGCCGCCGTGAAAAATCACAGGCTGATTAATTAGATACACATCAGAAATACATCGTTTAAAAAAACAAACTATTTAAAAACAACATTAACTATGCTGACGGGGATTTTTAACTCGGTAAATGTGTACAATAATAAGGATTATAAAACTTTAGACCTATTTGTTAAACATTTTTATTTACATAAGTTATTATATATTTAAATAAAAATAGAAATACTAAAAATAAAATATATTGATCAAACTGGACGGAAACTAAAAACTAGATAAAAAGAACATATAAGATCATTTAAATATAATAAAAAAGATTCAAATTTCGCGAATCATTTAATTAACGAGGACCACAAACCTAGGGATATGCAAACATCTATGAAGTTAATCCACCCAATAAATAAAGGAACAAGGCTTAATATAATAGAAAACACGGAAATATTTAAATTAAAGTTAAAAGACCAAAAAATGAGCAAATTAACACACAATCTAACATTATGTTTGAAAATATAAAATTAATATAAAAATAGAAAATTCTAGAAATATAGGACGTAGGTCAATGATATAAAATGAATAGTTGTTTACTTGTTTACAAGCAAAAGAACAGGCAGTAAACAAGTTGAAAAGGGGGTGGGGGAGAAGAACAAGTATAAATAGGAGACAATGGTAGTCCATAGATAGTAGCAAACAAAGCTTCTGAAGATGGGGTCTACCCGAAACGCGTCAGGCGAAGAAAAGACAAAGCTAAGAAAGGCGGATTAATAAGAAGACAAATGTTTCAAGCATCTTAGCAGAAATAGTAATAACAAATGCAGTGATTAAAAATACTATCTTTTAATTTGTTTTTATTTCATATTAGTAGATCAAATGATTTAGAAGTTATTAATATTATAGTGAAGAAATTAATAATCGAATATGTTTATATATTATACGAAGATGTACGAATGTTTCCGAAGTTAAACGAATAAGTATCTTTTCTTTAAATTTGTATAAACAAATATATTGATGAGAAAAAGTTGTATTTATATACAGTGTATATAAATCTACTTTACAAGATTATAACGTTATAACGATTGAAGTTGTAAACATAACCCCCAACTATAATCTTCTCTGGGTTTGTTTGAGAATTACAGATGATGGGTGAAATCAGCTGTTATATTTTATGTTACTCACGTACGTACGCACGGACTTACACTAGCTTTTAAAGGAGTTGATAAGGACGGTTTTAAGAAGAGTTTGAACAGTATTTAAATCGCCCACCATTGTTATATTTTAAACTATAAATCTGACAGCAAACTTTAAATAGGGAATCTTTCTTTGTTACTTTCTTTACCCTATACTAGGTAAGGTAAGTATTGCGATCGACCCAAAAATTCGATGTCGAGTTTTCATAATATCTTTACGTTTCAAGGCCCCCTGAGTCCAAAAAATGCATTTTTGGCAATTGGTCTGTCTGTGTGGCTGTGTGTCTGTGTGTGTGTGTGTGTCCGGAGTGCACAGGGCAAACGGCTGGACGGATCGAACTGAAATTTACAGGATATATTCAAACATGTAAACAATTAAACCCATGTAAATTTGAAGCAAATCGGAGGTGGTGTCTTACCGTGGGAGCAGTTTTTAGCACATTTTTGGTATTTACTCCAAATTCCCTCTAACGATTTTGATTAAACTTTGCTAACATACTCTACTCCGACCCCCTTAACACCCTATGTACGCGAAAGACCGTTAAAAATTCGTTGAAAAAAGTTATTACAAAAACCAAGTTATTTTGTTTTTATCTCTGAAATGGCTGCTCCTATCGACTTGAAAATGGCTTCATTCGATTCAGCGTCCAAAATAATGTTAAAAACGATACCCCACTCAACTTTTTCCATTTTTTCAAAAATTGCCCCCAAAAAGGGCGTTTTTGGGGGTAAAAATGTCTTTTTTTAAACTAGCCGTATTTGGTATCAAATTTGACATTTTGTGAGGTTAGAAATCGATTGAGACCAAAATCAGGTCCGTGGGATTAACCGTTTTGAAGTTAGTACCGCATTTGAAGTTCTAACCTAGAAAAAGCTGTTGGTTTTGAAGAATTATAAAATGATATAAATATTAAAGTCAAGTTGCTATGGTAATGAATATAAAAATAAAATAAACGGTACCAGAAACTGGCATATACTTTCTCACAAACATTTAAATTATTAACTCGAAAATGGTATCATCAATCTCTCGCTCGAGAAATTTGATAATTGATACAGCATCTATTTTGGTAAGGAAAGTTGTGTGATGTGCACACCAGATGTTTTTTTTGAGAAATTAAAAAATTGTAGTTGAAATATCTGTAAATGGCAGATATTTTTTAATTAATATGGTTATCAACTTTCTTATGGAACACTCCGTGTTTTACGACGATTGTGGATTTAACAAGATATTATAAGACTTTTGTTCTTGTTGTTACTTTGATACGACCGAAAGTTTTAAACAAACGGGGTATACAGTTTTAAAAACACATTAACCGAGCGAAAGTTTTGTATGGAAACGTTTTGAACCAATGAAAACGATCTTAAAACTAATAAAACATTGTTTAAACAAACAAATAACTTTTTGAAATAAAAAAATATTAAAAAATAAGTAACGAAACTACAAAATTTGTCACGCATGGAAAATGAAGTTGGTAACAGATGTTCAATATCAGCTGATTCAGATTTCAGTTAACTCAAAAATCATCATAAACTATAGTGTGTTCCATAAGCAGCTCGGATTAAAAAAGAACACGAGGCAATATATTTTAGATAAAATAATGTCACCAGATACGATGTTCGCTTCATGAGGGTCGCGTATTTGTCGATGTACCCGTGATCCTGATGGGGATGTTGGTCTCAGGGGTTACGAATATGATGTGATCCTGTATGATTTAATTAGCAATCCCTAACCGAATGGAAGGGGGGTGACAGGGTTTCGGGTTGGTTGTGCAGAGTTGTGTCGCTTGGGAACTATATATATCCACAGTTCGTGATAAAACATAGGGTAGGCTTTTGATAACACCTAAAAGCTCATGGCAGGCTGTATATACATTATAAAGTTTATTAATAATGTGAATTTAGCCTATTTAATATAGCCCCTAACCCAGGCTATAAGGTCTTGTAAAAAAACAAAATTTGCAGAATAATCTCTCACATTTATCTATATGTATAAAAGCGAAATACCACTCACTCACTCACTGACTCACTCATCACGATTTCTCAAAAAACTACAGAACGGATTGAAATGAAATTTAATATGTAGCTTCCTCTAGGGCCATAGGTGCTCACTAAGAAAGGATTTGAAAAGATTCGAAATTTTAGGGGGGCTTTGAAGGATCAAAGTTATTAAAAAACGATTTCTTCAAAACTACCGAACGGATTGGAATAAAATTTGGTATGTAGCTTCCTCTTCTTAGTAACTTTGACCTCCCCAAACCCTACCTAATATTTCGATTTTTTTGAAAACCTTTCTTAGCGAGCACCTAGGGCCCTAGAGGAAGCTACATACCAAATTCCATTCCAAACCGTTAGGTGGTTTTTGAGATGAGTGAGTCAGGGAGTGGTGTTTGGATTTTATATATATAGATTTGCTGTTTCGATACGTTTATTATTATTATAATAAAGGTGTAGAACTAAGCATTAAAAATATGGAAACATGGTAGGCTATTTTACGTTTCTTGCTTCGTTTCAAAGTAATGGACAATCAAAGTTCTGGAAAATGATATTGTTATCATACAATCAAAGCAGGTTATTAATTCGTTAATATTATTCCTAATAGGTCGTATGTTATTTTCCATAACTTTGTCCATTACTTTAAAACGAAGTAAGATATTGAGCTCTAGTTTCCGCCATTGTGTTTCTCTTTTAATAAGCTTTCAATGGTGTATTTATATGACCAACCTTTACAATTTGAAATTGTTAACCTCCCTAAACCCCCCAAAATCATAGAGGGTAAGGCACGTCAAAAAATGTGTCCTGTTATACAACACAAGATATATACCTACACAGTTTTGTTAAGTTATTTTTAGTAACAAAAATAATGAGGGGGCATGAATGGTTTTTATGAACAGTCTGTATATACATATACAGTCTATATACAATACATTTTTAATGACACCCCAAAGCGTGTTCTGGGAACCATGATCGGTGCTCCTAATTTTAGGCCGAGTCACTGCAATAGCTTATCTTTTCTATGGAAATTTAATAAAAACGCAGTGTAATGGTAATAAATTGACGACCTTGAAACAAACAGTGACATATGGTAACATCCTGTCGCCAATCAATTGCGGTGTCCTACCGGGTTATTTGTTCCGTTCAGTCCGGCTATTCGAGGCAATTAGTTACATCCTGTTTTTAACGAATTAGTGTACAATTACGTGTATTGCAGACGGAAAACTTTTTGAAAAATTGCCGAATTATGTAAGTTCTAGTGGGAGAACTATTATTACCATACGGTGTTATATTTTCCCACGGCAATATGCGGGCAGTTTTGCATAACGTTTGAGCCTAAAGACCTGTCTACTAAAAATTTCCGTTCTCTAACGTTACCAGAAACTGGCCCATACTTCCTCACAAACATATTTAAATTATTAAACAGATTCACCGTGACTTCATAATTGGATTAAAGTAGCAGAAGGGATACTTTAAAGTAGGAGAGTAACTAATAAATATTATTATTATTAGCTAAACAAGAATTTTTAGAAACATGCGTAGGATACATTAAGGGCTACAAATAAGCCAAATTTTATCAAAATCGTTAAAGCCGTTTTTTTATAAAAAATGATAATTGATTTTTTGGGATTTTTTGGCCAAAAAGGGGGTTGTTTAAAAAAAAAAACGTTTTTTCGTGCATCTATACAGGCCTAGTTGACATGTTTAGTGCAAATTTCGAATAGTTTTCTCTCTAGCTTTGTATACTTACAGATATACAGACAGACATACAGACTGACATATTTTAAAAGCCAATTTTTTGGACTCAAGGGTCCCAAAACGGATCTTTCCACAAAAATCTCAACATATTTTTTTTTGTGGTCACTATACTTTCTCTATCCTATAGTATAGTGAGAAAGTAAAAATTATCTCATGAAAGTTTTGAGGTAAATTCATTAGGCTATATCCAGCTTGCAAATTTACAATAGTGATTTACACAAGTGCGGAAAATTTCATTTCGATGAAGATGGCGGCGGTTGAAACTTTTGAAAGATAAATATCTAAAATAAAAAGAAAGCAGTCGCGGCACTGCCGAGAGAAGTAAAAGCTGTAATGAATATCTGAAATTTGATTATTTTAACACTACCAAGTAAACTATTTTAACACAACTCACGAAATGAGGAAGCACAATGTCCATTTCAGAGGTATTACCAAGTAAACTATTTTAACACAACTCATCAAATGAGGAAGCACAATGTCCATTTCAGAGGTATTACCAAGTAAACAAATTGAAATAACTTACAAAATGAGGAAGCACAATGTCAATTTCAGAGGTATTAAAAAGTAAACTATTTCAAAACAACTTACGAAATGAGGAAGCACAATGTTCATTTCAGAGGTTTTACCAAGTAAACTATTTTAACACAATTTACGAAATGAGGAAGCACAATGACCATTTCAGAGGTATAACCAAGTAAACTATATACTCTGCTATATGCACATGTGTACTATAATATAGTAGAACGTGACGGTAAAATCCGATCACCACCGAAATTTTTTTGGGCGGTGTGCCTATAGAAATTTTCACTTTAAAAACTAAAGATTTTACGAACAAATATTAAGGTACAAAAATTGTAGACAATTTAATGACAAATACAATGGTGAATTATGAGTGTATGTTGCCGTTAAGGCTGGTAAAAGTATTGAAGAAAAGGCGCGATGAACTTCGTTCCCGACGGGGTCCCACGACAGCACCACTTAATTTTTTGTTTTTCCAACAGCTCATAAAATAACGAAGTTATCGGTTAAAAAAATAAAAACATAATTTCTTGGTAGTTGTCTAATATAACAGTGCAGAAACAACAATAGGACAGTTGACAAATAGCAGTGCTGTTTATAAAGAAGGAATTGTTCAAAGTTACTGTCCCTATTTAGCAAAGCTATTATCTTCTAGTTAAATACAGTAAAACTTCAATTATCCGAACTCCAACCATCCGAATCGCTTTAAAAAATTTTAGAAAAAAAAATTAAGACGGCAACGTACTGCGATTTGCAAAATAATGATTCTGTCTACGCACGCTATTGCACATAGGCTTAAAATTGGCGTGCGAAGCACGCAACACTCTGTGTATTGAAAATTCTCCCAATACGGGGGTTGGCGTGCGAAGCACGCAATGCTTGTGTATTGAAAAATATTCCCAATACGGGGGTTGGCGTGCGAAGCACGCAATGCATTGTATATTGAAAATACTCCAAATACGGGTATTGGCGTGCGAAGCACGCAATGCACTGTGCGTCGGCCGCTTCTCATATGTGCGTCCTTAGCAGTGAACGTGTTAACGTGATGATAGTACTCAAACGTTAGTACGCATAAAACGTGTATACGCGACCGTAGTGTGTGCGGATAGTTTACTCCAGTCGCGTAAACGCAAAGCCAATCCCGAAAAGATTAAAATATACTCTTTTTTCGGGGAAAATCCTATTATCCGAATTGTTGATTATCCGAATGGGGTCCGGTCCCAATTGATTCGGATAGCTGGAGTTCTACTGTAACACCTAATTTTTATAAACTAGGGGAGACCCCTGCGTGCTCCGCACGCCAACCCCCGGTGCGACCTTTTAAAAACATATGTTATGTTTTATTTATAATAAAAGTGTAGGATTAATAATAACCTCAAAACTAAGATGGTAAATAATGTTAAATGTTCAAATCAAATTATTTCTTATATTTTATAACAGCAGTAATAAAGGTTAAAAGAACCAGTAAGGCTCAGGTCTACACTCAATCAAAAATCTAACAAAAAAGTTATAAATAATAACCTCAAAACTAAGATTCTAAATAATGTTAAATGTTCAAAACAAATTAGTTCGTAAATTTTATATTTTGAATAAATAATTCATTTCCTCCCTTATAAAAATCAATATTTACTTCCACAAAGCAGCTGTATTAGTTAGTTTCTTATTATAAACAGCTGTTTTGTATTAAAATGTTTTTATAACCTTCTGAATACTGTAATCATCGTTATTTACATCCACGAAATCAGCTGGATTAGTTTGTTTCTTGTTATAAACAGCTGTTTTGTATAGAAATGGTTTTTAAATAAATATTTTCCATGTTAATCTTATGGGGAAAACCCGACCTTTGAGATTAGCTCACGCCATTAAGGATAAGAATTTTTGACATCTAAAACCTTATTGCAAAACTACGAAATGAGACGAATTTTTTGAAACCTCAAACATTAAAATTGGTCCAGAAATAAGGGAGGAGTTGTGTTTACAAAAAACGGCTTCACGTATTATATATAAAGATTCCCTAATAATTTTAAGTTCTTTCAATTTTATCATTGACCTGAAATCTGCTTGGAACCGTTGGCCAGCCCTAATTCAAAGTTTTTCCCAGATCTTTGGTTATGTGAAATCTTTCGTCATTTCAAAGAGAATGTGTCCAGATCATGGTGGCTACAACTTCGAAATAAACGCAAATCAAGAAATCTATTTCCCACTCAACTGTATGACGTGAAGTAGACACAGCATCAAAACAATGAAGCGTGCTTAAAGACGGGGAATGCGTTTGGAACCTTCACCCCTCCCCCCTCGGGGGGTGCAACCACAAGACGGTTCTCACGCCACTAATGAAGGAAGTATGTTACGCCCCGCAGCGCGTTCATTTCCTAAATCCTGAACGTCAAAAACAAAACGCTCATATTCGCACGCGAAAATAAATCATCAGCGGAAATGACGAAAAATACTTACGTTATCGCAAAGGTATATAGTCGCTGTCGGCGATTTCAGAGAATAACAATTCGACCACGCAGCTGAAACGCCGACGTAAGTTGAGCAAACTTCCAAAATTAAGTTTATAGGCATTGCGTGCTTCGCTCGCGAACCCCCGTATTGGGAGTATATTCAATACACAAAGCATTGCGTGCTTCGCACGCCAACCCCCGTATTGGGAGTATATTCAATACACAATGCATTGCATGCTTCGCACGCCAACCCCCGTATTGGGAGTATATTAATACACAATGCATTGCGTGCTTCGCACGCCAACCCCCGTATTGGGAGTATATTAATACAAAAAGCATTGCGTGCTTCGCACGCCAACCCCCGTATTGAGAGTATATTAATACACAATGCATTGCGTGCTTCGCACGCCAACCCCC
>JAGFPH010002290.1:139994-158507 GCA_018207615.1 Philaenus spumarius | reverse complement strand
AAAATTGAAGTCACAAGACGGACCTTTTAAGGTAATTTATTATATTACTATAAAAACTACTTGAAGCGCGGCAGACCCAGCCACCATCTTGAATTTCAACTCCCATAAGAGCAATGTTAAACTGTAACAAGATTACTGGAGTAATAATGATCAGAAAATTATTCTGAAAATGTAATTTTAAAGGTTAGGACAGTCCGAATGTGGGTATCATTTAGTTTGTAACCTTTGTTTTTAACTAAGTTTGTTCTTTGACAACTCAAAATCAAAGTTTTTTTCCTTATTAAAAACTCAAATATCAAAAATGTAAAAAGCTCACCACATTCGAAGTTTAACTAACTTTCAAATAAAAGTAATTTCAATAAATTTGGATAATTTATGTCGAAAAAATCTGCTTCATTGTGGAAACATTACGCGCCGAATTGGTGTTCCTACTCAAGTGTTTAGCCTGCCCTCTGGTGGTTATCACATCAACTTGTTGCTCGCGGAGGAATATTGGAAAAACAAAATATCCTTTAATTTTGAATGGGTGAGAGAACGCTGTTTTTAGTAGCACATACTCACATACTTACGCATGCGCACTTCAGTAATTGAATGTTTAGTTTGTGATCTGTTTATTTTAACACTAAATAATGCATGCTTTACACGTTAAACCTCTCAATCCCCCAAATTGTTTTTAACAAAGGTCGCTGGAAGATAAAACATCACAGTTAAAATGGTAAATTATATGAAATCAAAAAGTTTACGACATAACATGAGTTAAGAATGCGTTAGTCCTACTCATAAACAAAATCATAATACAAAAATTTGGGTCTGTGTCGGACCAGACGGTGGAAGTTATATTTCTTTGGCCATCTAATGGTATAGGCCTACTATTTTGTAGACGATAGCCTATTCTTTTATAAAAACACTAACCAACACTGAAGGCATATTTTAAAATTAATATCCCATTTTTTCCTTCTTTGTTACGTACGCTTATGAATACTATCGGTGCATCTGTTTGGTTGGTCACAGTTTGTCTGGGGACCATGATCAATGCTCACTTACTACACCCAACAAAATGAATGAGCTCCCGAAGTTTCTGCTCATCTTCGTGAATGACCCTGCATATACAATTTTTAATGACTGCCGAAAACGTGTTCAGGGGACCATGATCAGTGCTCACTTACAACACCCAACAAAATTAATATTGCATTGCCATCGGTCCTTGATAAGTGTGCAAAGTTTCAAATCAATCAGACGTTTTGAAGTATAGGAAAGTATACGAATATACGAAGAAATGTATAAAAAGTCACTTTCCGGATTTTACTCCTAACGCGTGACGCGGTTTCTCGACCGACACCCCATCCCGATTACTACAGGCGCAAAGAAGTATAACTTCAAAAAATTAGAGATACAAACTTCCAGTATGTTAAAAGTAATAAATAAACTGTCAGTGGAAATGTTATTGAGAACTAGCCCATATGCCAGTCAAAATTTGATTACTGCTGATAACAGCTGAGCTGTGTATTTTGAATGGGTAAATAGTTTTTATATAACTATTTATATTCCAGCATTTTCTTAGAAATTATTTTTTAATGTCAATATTTTCCCCTCAAATTTACCAACGTACACCTTAGATTAATACGTACAGCCTACAATATTAAAGAATTTAAATTAAATATACGTATTGTTGCTTGAGGGGTACTCGTTCAGATTCAAACCTGCACGATATAAACTGAAGTGTTTCAGATTTGTAACTTTCTTGGATGGATTTCAAATTATAATTTCTGTTTTCAGAAGCCTTTAATAAATTCCAAGATGGAGAGTTCCCGGATGAGAAAAACAATATGGTAATTATATGTAACTAATATGACCTTATTATCTAAAAACTGTCTTACATATATTTCATTAAATTATAGTTAAAGTGCTGACGGAACAGTAAGTTACTTTTTTTATGTTTCCGTCTCACTTCGGAGCTTTTACTCCAATTGATGAGATTCCTTTTACTCCTAGAAATGTTGCATGATGTATTTTATTAAGCGTGTCAGGTGTTTTCAGTAGTTTTGTTCACTTGATTAATTTTCCCGAAACGTCGTGTTTTCATTTAATACGTAAATGATAGCAATTGTCCGAATAATCGTAATAACGACATATTTCAGTCACGAAGTTGAACAGCTGACAAGTTGAATGAATTTCCAAAATTAAGTTTTTATATTTTATGGTGTTAACCAACTATTTGGGCAGTTTGTCCACCCATGAAGGCCCTGAACAGCTGCCCGCGTGTACGAAATATATGGTAGAGTTTGTTTGCGCTTCAGCCTCACGCTTTATATGGTGTTTTACGTTTTGATGAGAACCTGACGGGCTATAAGTTCGTGTCAGAAAATACATTGTTCAGAATTATATAAAACATATATATTTTTAGATAAAACCCAAACAAGTTCCATTCTAGTACAAAAAATTGTTACTACAGCAAAAAATCGTGATTCCGGACGTTGGAATTTTTTGGCTTACCTAGTAAAAAAGTTGGTATAATTTTAATAGTGATAGGAGTTTGAATTATGATATAGTAAGCCTTTTTAGTGAATTTCCATAGGAAAAATGAGCTATTGCAGTGGCCCTTATGGCAAGACCCAAGGTCAGAAGTAGCAAATGAGCACCGATCATGGTCCCCAGAACACGTTATGGGGTGTCATTAAAAATCATATATATATATATATATATATATATATATATATATATATATATATATGTGTGTGTTCGCTTTCTAGCGGCCGCATTTTAAATCCGATTTGGTTCAAATTTGGTTCACATGTTGGTTGTCTACGTCGCTCGGACGATTTCGTTAGCCAAAAAATCCAACAATCGGAAGCAGGCTTTTTGACAGGAAGTAACTATTTTTTGAGATTTTTCCTACGAGAATGAATTTGTTTTTGAGGTTATTCTACAAATATAAATGTAGTTTGTTATTCTGCACATTTTGCTTTTTTTCGCGACCTTATAGCTCGCTTGGTTCCCCCAAAATCGATCAAAACGTAAAATACCATAGAAGTACCCCGTTCAAAGCAATGTGGTGGATTCTACCGTGGGGTTGGCGTGAGAAGCACGCAATGCATTGTGTATTGAAGATACTCCCAATAAGTGGAATGGCGTGCGAAGCACGCAATGCTGTTTGTATTGAAGATACTCCCAATAGGCGAAATGGCGTGCGAACCATTTTGCAGCTATTCAGCACCGTCGTGAATAGACCTATTTCCCAAATTGTTGGTTGAAACCCTAAAACATAGGCCTATAAACTTAATTTTGGAAATTTGCTCACGTTAGCGGCTCAGCTGCGTGGTCGAATTTTTCTGTATTTGTGCTTGCTATTCCCTATCTTGAAAAAAAACAATTGTTTGTGAAGAAAAATAACTTCATTCTAAATTTGCCAATTTGGTTGCTATGGTAATAAATCCAAACGTGTGTTGGTTCAGTATAGGCCTAACCTACAATTGTGCTAGCTTATGATCCAGATCAGCTGTTTTATTTGTAAAACCTTTGTAAGCTTTTTTCGTTTATTTTACGTTTTTGTTTGTTTTTATTTTGTTAACCCGACCCAAAGAAATTTGGTCGTGAAAAATAATTTAACTTATTCTAAATTTTCTAGGTTGGTTGCTATGGTAATGAATGTAAATTAATTCAGCAAGCGTGTTCTGGTTTAGTATTGTAGACCACATCTGGAAATGTGTTGCAAAGCTTTGATTCAAACCACCTGTTTTATCTTTTGTACGGTTGGGAGTGAACGTATTTTGACAATTTTCAATCCTTACAATCGATATTTTAAATCCTTTCTTGACGTACTTCTTCATACTGGTATGAAGGTACCCTGAACATTTTAAGGCTCTACCTAACATAGTTTTGTCTGTTCGTTGATCTCGAGTCCGCCAGAACTTGTTATTTTCTTATACAGATTATTTTCCATCCTGATTATTACAATGTACTACACATTCAACACTTATCAAAATAGTAGGATTTAACAACATATTTACTGCAATTCATATGACAATGTGAAGAGACTTCTCTTCTTCCGAATAAATTGCATAACTTTGCTAATCTCTTTGTAGAAGTAAAAACAACAAAACTTTATGTGTATCTTGACAGGTACAATATCCTAAACATATACACATGCATGCATACACAAAAAGCTAATAGTAATAATATCATTCTATTACTTTAAATGAGAAATTCTTGTATCTATCTTTGTATCTGTCGCTGATCTCGAAAACGGCTCTAACGAATTCAAAGAAATTTTGTATTTAGGTGTAGTTTTGATTTTTAAGTACACCCATATAGTTGTATTTCGTGTAAAAACGCAATTTTTTGAGAAAATCTAATTTAAAAGTTGAAACATTTTAACATAAGGTCTTATGGGTTGCCATGTTGGTTACAAAATAACAAGAAAATGGTAAATAAAGCAATCAAAACAGCTGTTTATAAACAAGCCAATTTATACTGTTTTATCAGCTGTTCATTGGATAGTTTTTAATTACTGTTAAAAAACAAGCTAATTTATACTATTTTAGCACGTTGGAATTAGAATAAATTGGGCCTCATTTAACAATTTATTTCGTCAAAAAAAGGTAAACTTGGCAAAGATGGATAAATTTGAGTAGTCAATTTTGTAATATAGGCCTGGCTCATTTCTGCAACATAGTATTCAGGTTATGTTAAACCTGCAATAATTTTTACTATATTTACTCCTGGTTTCAAAACTTTAGTTGGCAGAAGATAGTAGAACTAGGACTAAAATCGTAATGAGAGCCTCTCACGTTTCTAAAGCATATATTTGAGGTTATAATTAATCTTGTAATTACTGTTAATATATTTAAGCCTGGTTTCATAATTTTACAAACCTATGTACAAACGAGCCAAAGATTAACGAGATTATTTAGTGAATTTTCCAACTGCGAGCGAAGCGTCCAGGGGCAGAGCCCCTAGTACTTAATTTAAATGTACAACCATCTTCTTAAGAAAACAAAATTGAAAAGTTAATCCTGAAATAAATTTGGCTTCTTTAAAGGCACAGCCTGCTTGGACGATATCCAACGTTGAATTATCAAAATAAAGAAAAGTAGGCTGCAATAAGACAAAAATTACTTAAAAAATGTATTATCAATAATTAATGTTTTAAATTAATACACCACATAAACAGCACTTAAGCATTAAGTACCTGGGCGACCGAGCATCGCTCAGTATTTTCTTTTTGTAAAATTGATTTTTTTAGGAAAATGTATGTAAATACGAATCAAATAGTTAATAAATATGAATATTTAATAACTTCAAAGGTGGTATATAAAAGAAGTTCAGAGTTTACATAGTCGAAAAGAGCTACTTAGCGCATTTTCGCAGACACAAGACCTAGCGCATTCGATTCCTGACGTCAAAAAACCCCTGTATGCAAATTTTCATCCAAATCGTTAGAGCCGTTAGCGAGATCCCCGAAATAAATTTATATACAAGAATTTTGCTCGTTTAATAAGATTACATTTTGTATTTTGTTACAGTGTTATTTCCGCTGTCTCCTGTCAACTGCTCAGATGGTAAGTAATTAAGAAATTATATTTTAACGATGATTCGCAAAGGCAAGAACGGTTTAAAAGATTTGCATTTGTTTACCATCAACGCCCGGGAACTGGAAGAAAAAGACAAGAGAATTGTCGCGATTGAAAAGCAATAAACCGGGTCACTTTAAAACTGTATATTGAAGCGAATATTTCCGACATTCCTGCTGTAAGAATGTGAACAGTTTTTGAGACTGGCATTAACAATCCACTTTAACTAGTTCGGTTGCAACGTGTGACTGTTATTTACAACAGATTCAGAAAGATTTTTCTTTTCATATTACTAGGTTGCTCCTTGTAAAGTCATAAACCGTCAAACTTTGTTCAATTATATTACGCACTAGGGAAAACCCTTGCGTGCTCCGCACGCCAACCCCGTTCGAACCTTCACATAATCATGTTATGTTTTCTTTATAATAAAGGTGTAGGATTAATAATTATAACCCCAAAGCTACGATGGTAAATAATGTTAAATGTACAAATCAAATTATTTCGTATATTCTATAACAGCAGTTATAATAAAGGTTAAAAGAACCGACAAGGCTCAGGTCTACACTTTAATAAAAACCTAACATAAAAGTTAGAAATACAAATAATTGCTTCAAAGTTTGAAATCAGCTGCCAATGGAAATGTTGGAGCGAACAGCTGCTTTATCTGTTATTTTACTCAATTGGTTGCTATGGTAATAAATGTAAATACATGTGTTGGCTCCTCAGTCTAGGCCTAGCCTAAGATTATTTTCCTACTAAATTTTCAAATATTGAAATAAAAATCTTTTTATCAAAATGAATTATAGCCTATGTAGATTAGGAACAGTGAAGCTTTTATTTAGTAAAACTAACTTGAAACCTTCTATACACATAATGATGTTATGTTTTCTTTATAATAAAGGTGTAGGATTAATGATAACCCCAAAGCTAAGATGGTAAATAATGTTAAACGTTCAAATCAAATTATTTCGTATTTATAACAGCAGTTATAATAAAGGTTAAAAGAACCAACAAAGCTCAGGTCAACACTTTAATAAAAACCTAACCTAAAAGTTAGAAATACAAATAATTTCTTTAAAGTTTGAAATCAGCTGTTACTGGAAATATTGGATCAAACAGCTGTTTTATCTGTTATTTTATTCAATTGGTTGCTACGGCAATAAATGTAAATACATGTGTTGGTTCATCACTCTAGGCCGAACCTAAGATTTTTCCGACTAAATTTACTAAATATTGAAATAAAAAATGTTTTTACAAAAATGAATTCCAGCCTAAGTTACTCGGGGATAGTGTAGATTTTTATTAGTTAAATTATTTTTTCAATCGGTTCAGAAGTTACCCCCTGCAAACAAACAAACAAATGTTTACCTCTTTATAATATTAGTATAGATATGGGCGAACAAATTACAATGCTCAAGAGTAAAGTGTTAATTTTATACGTCACACTCATGTTATTCTTTATGTAAAACTTCATTTGTGATCTTTATGGCGAAACAGTTTTTCGCCTGGTCAGTGATACCGATACCCACAACTCCACAATTAATTGACAAACTTTTATTACAATTCAGATAAATCGTGTGTCTCTTATGAAAGACTAGAAGCTAAAAATCTCCTCGGTCACTCGCGGCAAAGCAAATGGAAACAGATTATTTTGTAATCTGATTTGTTCAATGAAATAATTACAGTATTGCTGAGGACAGAGTCACTTGGGTCCTTGGTAGGGTGGGGCGGGGGGGGGGGGGGGGCGATGTCCTATATCATGACGCATGCGCAGTAGGGCCAGGCGTTTTGTGTTATTCTGTGTAATAAATTTAAAAAATGTGTACTTTAGGGTCTGCTGTAGTGGCGGCCATCTTGGATTTTATCCCGTAAGAGCAATGCTAAGTTTAAAACCATTTATTTTGTACGATTAGATTGTTTGCAAGGTATCATTTTAACCACAGTCAAAGTATCTTTTTTGCGTTTAACTTTAAAAAAAAATCCCGTTCATTTGTCACGTAATTGAAATTTTTTAAGTACCAAGTGTAAACTTTTTTCCTTACGCAATACAAAATTTATAATTGAAAGTGAATCGCAAGCCGGATCCGCAATTTCACAAAGAATATTAAGTTTTTTTCCAGCATTTAAATACAAAAGATAGATCTATAAAACGGGTTTAAATGAGGCAATGTCAAATCGATCAGCTGCAAGAAATTCGACCGTTTGGATACGGTTATAGAATGAAGCGCTGCAGTCGCCGGTTGCTTTCTCTTTTACTGAACCGTAATTAAAGATTTATAAACAAATTTACTTAACGTTGTAAAATGCTACACAGGAGAATGTGCAAAAACTATGTACATTGTTGTTTTTTGTTTTGTTTTTTATTTTTGAGGTAAAAAAACAGAAGTGGTTATCATCGAATTACATTGTTGCTTGCAACTAATGTTTCACTGAAGATGTAGCTCGGTAGCCGAAACATCTTACTCCAACAAGTTTTAAATTACTAGTTTATTTATTATTTTAATTATTCTAACTTTAAAAAGCGTATGTTTTTTGTAACATTATTAGGCATTAATGAAGTTAATAATTTAAAACAATATATCTATCCATTATTGTGGGTAATGTTTCCCTGAAGATGGAGTTTATTAGCAGAAACTTCTTTCATAATAATTTACAAATGACTATATAGTAAATATTCTTATATTAATTCCTTTAGTATATTAGAAGCTTACTATTTTTTAAATTACTATGTAATTAAAAAGAAAAACTAAAATAATCATTTAAACAAATATATATATATAGATTGTTGCTTCGGCTAATGTTTCCCTGAAGATGGAGCTTGACTGTCGCAACGTCATACATCAAGTTATAAATTACTAGTTAGTTAATTTATTTATTGTTTTAATTCCTTTTGTGTCATCGTTATTGAGCGGGTATTTATTATTGTATGATTATTATGCATTAATAAAGTTAAATAGTATAATAATTTTAAAAATATACTTGAAGCTAATGTTTCCTTAAAGATGGAGCTTGGTCGCCGAAACGCCTTTAATATCTTCTTTATTGGAATCTTATTTTATATGAAACTACTATGCACCAATAGCTTAATTAAAATATCAATTTTAAAAACTTACATTGTTGGGTTGGCTATTAATTCCCTGAAGAAGGAGCTGGTCGCCGAAACGCCTTTCATTAACAAGGTGGAAATTGGTTACTAAGTAACTTTATAATTTTAATTTCTTCGCTATTACAAGCTTTTTATTTTGTAAGGTAACTAAGAAAAAAATAATTTGAAAAAATAAATCTGTACATGTTGACGCTCATGTTGCCTTGAAGATGTAACTTGGTGACCGAAACGTCTTTCATTAATAACCTATAAATAACTAGTTAGTAAATAACTTACTTATTTCATGTCTCCGCCATTAGAAGTTAATTATGTTGCAAGTTTACTATGCAATAATATAGTTAAATAATGATAATACGTTAAACAATATATCCATACATTGCTGCTGTGGGTAATGTTTCCCTGAAGATGGAGCTTGTTATCCGAAACGCGTTTAATCAATAAGTTATTACAAATTTAACTCGGTTATTATTTGTGTTTACCTAGATGAAAGGCAGTAAGGTGAACACAGCTGTGATGGAGATGCAGATGAAACTCATGTTAACTCCGGAAATGCAGGCCAAAGTACTGCCTACAATTGCTGCATGCAAGGATGTCAGTAAGTATCAATTGAAAAGTGGTTACAATCTGGTGCACTGTACATCTGGTACTATTAAAGGACTTTTTAAATTATAGATTTCGACTAACTTAAATTATCTGAAATGTGTGTTTGCACCGTTCAACATTTTATTTTGTTGTTACGAGTTGTTATATAATTTGTTTTTTATTTCAGCCGGTGCCGATTCGTGCCAAGTGGCTTATGAATTTATCAAGTGCCATTATCGAACTTCTGGAAAAGAAGTAAGTAGTTCTTCAGGGAACGCATTCAATAAATGTGAAAAAATGTTAATTAAACAACTGGATCAATTAAATTTATAATCGAATATGTTTATATGTTGTACGAAGCTGTACGAATGTTTCCGAAGCTAAACGAATAGGTATCTCTTCTTTAAAATTGTAGTACCTGGAGACCGAGCTAAAGCTCGATTATAAACAGGGCTATGATTTCAATAATAAATATTGGATTATTGAGTTTTGAGGTTAGGCCTATAACATTAAACAACTAAATAAAGGGTATATACAACATTAGGCTTACCTGTAATAAAAATACAGTTTAAAGGATTAACCACAATCTCAACGCTATGCCTCAGAAAAGTCCTCTGTCACAGCTCAACGGCTATGGTACTTGCCTCATAAGCAAGACGTCCCGGGTTCAAATCCCGCGGGGGACCATAAAATATTAAAAAAAAAAAAACCAAAAAAACATGCTCGTTAGCCGAAAAGGCCCAAAGTGGCATGGAAAGCAAAAAAAAAAAAAAAAAAAAAAAAAAATGCCTCAGAAATAAGTCAGGCCTAAATTAAAGTATTATTTCAATATTGATTTATTCCTAGGGCCTAGTTCGCTCACGTCAATAACTACTATTATTGCAAATTTCCGTGAACATCATTTCGGTTAGGCCTATAACATTAAACAACTAAATAAAGGGTTTGTTTATTATGTATTCGTTGCCATGGTAACTATAAATAGATACAACATTAGGCTTACCTCTAATAAAATATACAGTTTAAAAGAAAGCAGATGATTATTGTAATGGCATTGAAAACATTTACATCAGCTGTGCTTTGTATTGTTTAAAATGGACAAATTTCACTTTTTAATTTAATAAAAAGACGTAGAAAACGAATTTTCCCAGACTGGTGACCATTTCCAATCGATTTCTCGTGGCCAAAAGCCTAATATAAAATCAAAAAATTAAAAATCCTTAGACGGAGATTCCAGATCCATTTAGCAGACAAACAATTATCTCTCGCTTTAGAAGATAAGATAAACAAATATATTGATAATAAACAGTTGTATTTATATACACTTTCTAACCTCAAAGCGAATCTTATAACGTATTATAACATATATTAGTTCTATAACTCATATATAAAACATCAAGTTCACAAGAAATTATAATGATTGATGTTGTAAACATAACCCTGAAAGTTGGAATGGAGCATTGCTTGACGATAGCTTGACGACCCGTGTGCGACGGTAGAACGAGGGAAACGACGATCGTTATTTTCCACGCTTGACAATTGTCTCACGCATAGCACAGGCAACGGCCAGGGCCGGATTTAGCATTTTGGCGCCCCTAGGCCCAACAAATTTTCCGCCCCCTAGTCTGGTTACAGTTACTTCCCCAAAAACCTTTATTAAAAAATTATATCATGCCTATATGTTAATTGCTTAAACACCACTCCACTATGCAATTTTACCATTGCAAGTTTTTTGAGTAATTTACTTGGTTCTGGGCTTAACAAAATGCCGCCTTAAAACACTTTTAGTAATTTTATGTATTAAATAGTGAGCTCACGTTTGTAGTGCGTACGATGCGTACCGCTCGACGACATCCCTACTGCCAGTTCCCCGTGTTTGAGATCAATGTTGTAACGAAGTTGATGCGTAATGTTGAAAACTACGAGTAGTTTAACTTTACCAACAATTATTTGTTCCAATCAATGAACTTCAAAATCAGAATGATTTTTTGTAATCAATTAAAAAAATATGTCATGTTATGGCTATTTATTTTTATTTCTAGATATTTTTTTTCTCTCGGCCGTGCGCCTCCTGGGAGCTTGCTGCCCGGTAGGCCCGCGCCTATTGGGAAATCCGGCCCTGGCAACGGCCCGTGTGCGGACTGCCTAAGAAACAGTACAATAAGCAAGTCAGCTAAATCAACATCCCCCGTGAAAGCATTGCACTTTTTGACAATGCCAGGCCATGGAACTCTTACTTTAGATCGAGGGCCTTGTTGCGTTTAACTTTTTTAACTTTTGGTTCAAAACGTTTAACCTTCCCTACTGTCAATTACTTCGCAAAAGATAAATCGTCTTGCCTTGACTATGCATACCTTGTTAGCGAATTTCCATAATGAGCTATTGCAGTGGCCCTTATGGTAAGACCCAAGGTTGGGAGTAGTAAATGAGCACCGATCATAGTCCCCTGACACGTTTTGGAGTGTTATTAAAATCATATGTATATATGTGTTCGTACTCTAGCGGCCGCATTTTAAGTCCGATTTGGTTCAAATTTGGTACACATGTTGGCTGTCTTACACCGCTCGGACGAGTTCGTTAGCCAAAAAATCCAACAATCGGAAGCGCGTTTTTTGACCGGAAGTAACTATTTTTTAAGATTTTTCCTATGAGAATGAATGTTTTCAGAGTTTTTTCTACAAATATAAAATGTAGGATGTTATTCTGCACATTTTGTTTTTTTTACGCGACCTTATAGCTCGCTTGGTTCAAAACGTAAAATACCATAGAAGTACCCCGGTTCAAAGTCATGTGGTGGATTCTACCGTGGGGTTGGCGTGCGAAGCACGCAATGCTTTGTGTATTGAAGACACTCCTAATACGCGGAACGGCGTGCGAAGCACGCAATGCATTGTGTATTGAATATAATCCCAATATACGGAATGGCGTGCGAAGCATGCAATGCATTGTGTATTGAAGTAATTACTAATCAGTATCGTTAATTTTGAGTCATACTATAAATGCGTCCTCTGAGGTTTGACAACCACTTAGACACAAACAGCAGGTCTCACTGCCAATATAAAGACTCCACCAGTTTGAGCTGTAAACCTGTTTTATTAAAGTTGCAAATGACACATATAACATAAAAGATCGAGGGCATCTCCCCACGGCACCGTATTAACATAGCGTATACGTCCCACATAAATCTGCTCTCTTCAACAGACGTCGTATATTTTACAGACACAAGTTCTCTTGGCTGTAATTTTCTGGCGCATAAATCACATCGCCTTAATAATGAATACGTCTAGGGAAAAGTGCTCCGCTTATATGAAGTCTACGAGATATGGTTAGCATCCATACCGGCTATGAGATGATACTCCTTCATTACTCTTTCTTAGAGCAACTGCGAGTATGTTATGTATTGCTAGAGACCTCCGCCCCTTGCTCGCTTCGCTCACCAACCACCGCAGTGAATCCCGACGAAGCAAGTTGCATACTATTTTCCACAAATTTAAAACGGGATACGCGACAGTGCTGCTATCAGTTGGGAAGCAGCTCAACCTTTTGAACTGTTGTAATTTTAAAGTACCGCCACTTATTGTTCGCCGTACAATAGTTTCTGGTCCTAGTACGGTAAAATACTTTTAGGTCCTAGTATCATAAAGTCAGCTGGTTATAGAATCAGCTGACTTTTTAAGCAAGTGGTGAATGGTTACAATAAAGTCCCTCACGGACGTCGTATGATAAAAAACGTTATTTCTTTCTATTTGTTAACGAGTTTATAATTGCATTCAACTAGGGGAAACCCCTGCGTGCTCCGCACGCCAACCCCGTTGCAACCTTCTATACACATAATCATGTTATGTTTTCTTTATAATAAAGGCGTAGGACTAATAATAATTGCAAAGCTAAGATGGTAAATAATGTTAAATGTTCAAATAAAATTATTACGTATATTTTATAACAGCAGTTATAATAAAGGTTAAAAGAACCAGCAAGGCTCGGGTCTACACTTTAATAAAAAACTAACCTGAAAGTTAGAAATACAAATCAATTAAAAAATTATATAAAAAGTTAAAAGTTTGAAATCAGCTGTCAATGGAAATATTGGAGCAAACAGCTGTTCTATCTGTTATTTTATTCAATTGGTTGCTATGGTAATTAATGTAAATACAAGTGTTGGTTCAGTCTAGGCCTAACCTATCAGTTCAGTAGTTCCAGAGATTACCCACTACATACAAACAAACAAATTTTACTTCTGTATAATATTAAATGATATTTATTACGATTCAAGTTTAAGTATGTATATCTGTGTTATGTTTCAGGCTTTCATGTTTTCCTAAATACCACTGCTGATGTTTGGGAACGCTGCTAGACATTTTAATGTACTAATTTACATGTCATGTACACTTGTATTTAAAAATATACTACAAGCATTGAATTACTGTACTTTATTTGAAACCTGCGAATTCCTTACCAGACTTGATCCATTCTGAACACCTGTCTATCCAGAATCAGAATAACTAAAGATGCTTAGTGTACAAAAAGGCAAAAATACATGGGCTTGAACTTAACTGTTTTAATTGAATATTTTTAAATATAATTTTTATTTTTTTGTATTTGTCGATATAATGATAAACTTCTCTTTTAGCATTACCTATTTATAAATACGTAAACTGTCCCTTTCCCCCGTTTTTGTTTAGTTAAAAAAAAAATTTCTTTCATTAATAGATGTTAAACCCCAGAAGCTTGTTCGTTTTTAAATGCTAATCAGACCCAGCCGCCATCTTGAATTTCAACTCGCATAAGAGCAACGTTAAACGCGTAACAAGATCACTGGGGTAATAATGATTGGAAAATTATATTCTGAATATGTAATTTTAAAGGTTAGGACAGTGGCTATAATTTTGTCTTTTAAATTTGTTATTACATACACGTAACTGTGAAAACAATCGGATGAAGGATAATAGCTAAGTTAAAGAATAACAGCATATACGCCTTGAACGAACCTATTGTTACGCATAACTTAACTATTATCCCTCATCCGATTGTTTTGACACTTACACCATCCGATAGGGAATCAAAAGGTTTGACATTTTCAAATAGCCGCCATTTTGAAATCAATAATTTAATATAATCGCTTATTTTTCTTGAGATAGATCATTGTTAGGTTAAAATTCATGCCAAGTTTCAACTCAATCAGTCTAAAATTTCTCTAGATATGAATTGTTTTGTAAAACAAACCAAAATGGCGGCTAGACAGAAAACGGAGTTTTACGACCTATGTTTATCGCAACTTCTCGTCTTATTTTGATGTGGGGAATAGCGCCCTGAATTTTTGGAACCTTTTTTCTCAACACCCTATACATAAATATGTGCATTTTTTTAAGACGCACAAATCGTGTTCTGACGACCATAATCGGTGCTCATCTCATTGACCGCTCCCGACCTTAGGTCTCACTATACGAGTCACAGCAATAGCTGATCTTTCCTGTGGAATTTCGCTAAACATGACTTCTCAGTTGAGGTCCTACCAAAAAAAACCAAACTGTTTCCAAACTAATATTTTCCGTCCAACCGAATCAACCCCTATAAACTTGCCACTTCTAATTCTGAAATTCAATAATACACGCCGGGAAGTGAGTCAAAACAATTAACGAGCAACAAACTCTGCCCTGTGTTTGCATCCAATCAGAAAGTCGGGTTTGAAGTTAGCGGCGGTAATCTTGTTACTTGTTGTTGTGTAGAAAGTTGGAGAGTTCTGTTGAGAGTCGTGACTTTGGAAGCGTCGGTGGTCTCTAAACATTAACGTTCGTGTCGGGGCGCAGACGACGAGGGTAGTTTCTTACTTCAACGAGCTTAAACCAAGGACATAGGGGGGGGGGGGAGGTCAACCCCTCCCGAAATCCCGAAATTTAGCAGTAAAAATCTGGAAATTGGTTGACCGTGCAGGCCAACCCTAGAACTTCCCGCTTAGTTTGAATTTTAAACGCTTAAAATGAGTTCTTTTGTTAAAATACCAAAAAACGAAAATTTGTGAATTTTTAAACAACGATAACTTTTGAATGCGTCGTTCGATTTTCATTTTTAAAAAAGCATTCTACGCAGTTTTTAAAGCACAAAAAAAAATGTACAGGTTTATATTGATTGGTTGAGAAATCTGGAAGATATGTTAAAAAAATACCAAAAAATACCAAAAAACGAAAATTTTTGAATTTTTAAACAACGATAACTTTTGAATGCGTCATCCGATTTTCATTTTCAAAAAAGCAGTCGACGCAGTTTTTTAAGCACAAAAAATGTATACATGGTTTTATTATGATTTTTTCGTACGCTTTAAAGTTATTTTTAAAAAACATAAAAATTCCAAAAAAATTTAGGTTATTTTTTAAAATTTCTTCGGATTGGCTCGATGGATTAACTCTCAAATCTAATCAGATCTAAGTTTTGATACACCCTTTCGAATGACATGTCGTAGAATTCAATCGGTTGATTCGTTTTTGAGAAACTGAACGACAAAAATTTATTTACACACATACATCCACACACACACACACACACACACACACACACACACACACACACGGTCGGACACCTCGGCGGGAATAGTCAGAATGGCTTCCTGGGACCTCGAAACGTGGAGATTTAATGAAAACTCGACTTTCGAAAATCGGACCGAAATCAATAACTTCCCTTTATTGGTAGCGGGAAGTTAAAAATTAATACTAGGTTTAAAAAGTGCAAGTTAAATTATAAAATAGGCAACACAACAGAGGATCCAACAACATATTTTACGTCATTGTGCGTTGCATGCATATTGATATTAATTTAGATTTGCTTGATTAAACTACAACGTACAATACACATGGATGCAGTAGGTTACAGCCTTACTCCCTTGTGAGCTTGATGTGATCCATTAAAAATAAGAAAACTTTGAAGGTTCAACAAAAATACTTTACTCTAACAAAACCAAACCATTCATCATCCTTACATCCTATGACATTTTACATGGGTAACTATGTTAAAATTTTAAAAATAAACATGGACATTGGTGATTAACACGTTCACTGCTACGCAAACTTCGTATTTCCTATGCTAGGAGCTGACCTTTTGTTGTTTATATTTATAGCCTAAATGAGTAGAAATTACTTTATTTTTTATTTTCGAACCTTTCTACGTAATAATCACTAATATTTTAAAGCGGAGGCACATGTGCGTAAATAGCACATAGGCTTAAAATGGGAGTTTTAACGGTCACATTTTACTTCCGATTTAGTCCAAATTTCGTATACACGTTGGTGCCTACGCTCGCACGAGTGTGTAACCCAACAAATACAATAATTCGACCACGCAGCTGAACCGCTGACGTGAGTTGAGCAAATTTCCAAAATTAAGTTTATAGACCGATATTTTAGGGTTTCGACCAACAATTTGGGAAATAGGTCTATTCACGACGGTGCTGAATAGCTGCAAAATGGTTCGCAAGCCATTCCGCATATTGGGAGTATCTTCAATAACACAAAGCATTGCGTGCTTCGCACGCCATTCCACATATTGGGATTGTCTTCAATACACAATGCATTGCGTGCTTCGCACGCCATTCCACATATTGGGATTGTCTTCAATACACAAAGCATTGCGTGCTTCGCACGCCATTCCACATATTGGGATTGTCTTCAATACACAAAGCATTGCGTGCTTCGCACGCCATTCCACATATTGGGATTGTCTTCAATACACAATGCATTGCGTGCTTCGCACGCCAAACCTCGTATTAGGGGTATTTTCAACACACAAAGCATTGCGTGCTTCGCACGCCAGCCCCACGCTAGAATCCACCACATTTTCTTTGAACCGGGTACTTCTATGGTATTTCACGTTTTGATCGATTTTGGGGGAACCAAGAGAGCTATAAAGTCGCGTAAAAAAACAAAATGTGCAGAATAACATCTTACATTTATATTTTTAGAAAAAACTCTAAAAAAAATTCATTCTCTTAGTAAACATCTCAAAAAATAGTTACTTCCGGTCAAAAAACTTACTTCCGGTTGTTGGATTTTTTTGGCTAACGAACTCGTCCGAGCCACTTACACAACCAACACGTGTACCAAATTTGGACCAAATCGGACTTAAAATGCGACCGCTAGAGTGCGAACACATATATACATATATATATATATATATATATATAAAGATTAGGTATCATTTGGCTGCCTTATATGGCACGATTTGCATTCGATTTGGCGGCTGGTTCTAAATGGAAGCCGTATACGGCCGCCAAATTGCAGACCCTGTTATTCTGTCTTATAATGATGATTAATGACGAATAAAATTGATTTGTATTGGCAGTCAAATGGGACCCTAGTGTATATTTTTAGTTCCAAAAAGTTATGTCTTGGAGTGCTAGCATCGCTACGGTTCACAAGTGGATATTCATTTTATCAATATTTGGCGCAAATCTGGCGGCCGAGGTCTGGCAACGCTGCAATGAGACACTGCATCCTGTTTTAACGGATGTGGCTCGAAGCTCTGTCTCTCGTTTGCAGGAACTCCTGATTATTTCCTTATTTTGAAAAACTCTGCCTCTAAGGTTGTTTTTATATTGGATTTTTATTGACTAAACGATGGTTTCTGTTTCTTTCTTTCGAATCATCGCTCTTCTTTTTCTCCGCGGGTCTGTGTAGCTGTATAAACATAAACTATATGACATAAATACAGGAAATAACTATCAGTATATTACCTGCTTTTTAGTCCGTCGTGTGACTTCTTTGATTCGTTTTACTACGACGCGTTTCGAGACCGTAGTCTCATTATCAAGTAAATAATATATTACTTTCAGGTTATTATTCAGGGTGTCCACCAATCTGGAAAACCTGGAAAACCGGGAATTATACGTGATTTTTTACTACCGGGAAAAATTCCGTGAATTATGCGTGATTTTTTTGATAAACCTGGAAATTTCAAAATATTGTCAACACACAACGAAGTCACCGGCCGGCCGTCGCTAACAACGCGCCAGCTCGGCCGATTATTGTGTAACTAACGTAACTTTGGTCTTGAAGTTAAAAACTTTAGCTTGTGTTTAGAGGTTCTGTTATTTTGATGTGGCTGTTTTAATAAATGGTAAATACTTTAATTAATTCCGATGTCTGATTATTAACTGCACACCTAAATATTATTACTAGTTGATTCGAAATACACTTATGGAAAACTGAATTGTATTTGTTTTACTAGAGTTAAATATTTTATTTTATTTTTGACAATTTGTAGCGCATCGGG
>JAGFPH010002290.1:128463-139894 GCA_018207615.1 Philaenus spumarius | reverse complement strand
AACGTTATTTTTGTTTATTAGTTATTATTTGCTGCAGTTTATAATATCAATTCTGAAGCATAAATTACATAATACGCATAATCATTTACATTTATTGAATTGCAATTTGCACATAGCCTATTCTTGAGCAGCAATACTACACAATATAATTGTAATTGTTACATTAAAATCCAATTAGACCCTATTATTTTTACATACAAAATTAAGCTGTGAGAGAATTGAAGTTGTAATATTTATATTACTTTTTGAGTTTCATAATGTAGGGCAGCCCATAATAAGTCTAAAATTGTGCTTCCAGGAAGAAAGAAAATTATTAGGCCTGTAGTTCAATCAAGTTAAGCCTACATTTTCTCTTAGTAGGTTACAACTTAAACATGTGAACTTAGGGTTCATTTGTAAAGAAACAATATTCATTTTTAGTTTAAACCTATTGTTTAACCTCAAATAAAGTAGATCTGTTACTTTAGCCTGTTAGTTGTAGGTACTTTAAGCTAAGTTTTACTTGTAGAAATGTTTTTATTAGATTTTATCAGTCGGCATGCTATAAATATTTGATATTAGAGCTTCAGTGAAATTTCTCTCGAAAGAATAAAACACAATAATTTGCTTTCTTATATTTTGAAAAATTAACTGTTGTAGGTCTAGGCCTATATTTCAATAACCATGATATCAGAGGTTACTACGTTAAGGAATCTAAGTTAGTTCAAAATCTTTAATGAAATTGGATCAACAAAAATGCTTCAGGGAATTGTTTGCTAGATTAAATAGCTCTAACCAATTTTTTGTACGTTTGTTATTTCCACTAAAAATGTGATAATTTTTATCGCGAAATTAAACTTGGTTCTCATTTAGCAGTGTCTTTCCTTAAAATTTCAGTACAAAATATTGTTTTCTTGCTATAGGCCTACCATCAGTTAAAGTTTGATAATGAACTTGTGAAACTTTAAGTTAACAATTGCAAGCCACAAGAATATTAAATTATGCAGGGCTAACTGCATGTTATCTGAATCCAACTGCAAGTAAGACTTTGCTTTTGTAAATTGGAATATATTTTGTGTAATGTAGGCCCATAACTTTTCATTTGTATTGATGGGCTACTTAAATTATTTGTAGTAAGTTAATTCAAATGTTTTATTCAGAGAAAGATGGTTGCAAATTCTGTCTACTAGTACTTAGACAGCCTCTAATTCTTTTGTAATGAGAGAAAATACACTTTGAACAATCTACAATAGCTAATTAATACTTATTTAAACTTTGGAAGCCATTTTAATCTACTAGAGTCAAACCATGAAAATAACTTCATCTTTTGAAGTTCAGTATTTTTGTTCAATAATTAGGCCTACTCCATGTATCTTTGTATTTGGCAATTCAATTCAAACCTAAATGTAGGCCTAGTTAAAATTTTCTAACTCATTTAGCCTAAGTTGTGTTTTGTACCCTAAACACATGTAAATACACATTTCTATTTTGTATACAAAATAAAACACTCTTGCAATTCAGTAGGCTAGAGATCTGGTTTCATGCATGGTTCTTACTCTGCTATGTTAGATCTTTGATTTATGTGTAGGAATAACAGTTTAAATACCGTAGGTACCTTTTACTTAGGCTTAACAATCAACAATCAACCCATATAATAGTAGTAGCCTAAGTGGTATCACTGCAAAATCTGTAACTTAACGTATTTATTCTGTGGTTAAACTAAATGAAAATCGGGAATTAAAAGTTACTAATAGCCTCTAAATAATTGGCTATTGTATAAAAAAAATAAAGTATGAACAGATTGTTTAATTTTGCTATTCTTTTATTTTAGCAACTCAGTTTTAAATGAGGTAGAGGTCTAAATGCAGATCAGTAATCAGTATGCCTATTAAATGTAACTTATTGTATTTTTGTAAACTCCTTAGTATGTGTAGTAGGTAACAGAATTTGAGGTGAGGCGGCATGCATTTTTAATTCTCTTATAATACTCTTCGTGTAATAGCCTATTTTAATTTGTTAGCGTAGGCTAAGTTAGGTAATTATCCTAGCCTATTTGAACAAATCTCAAAATGTTAATGTTATTCGATAAATAATAGGTAGCCTACTACTAAAGTTTAAATTTGTAGTACACTTATAAACAATTTACTGAGTTATCTACAATAGGCCTACAGTAAGTTCAGTTTATCGAATTGGTTAAAGTTGTTTGCAGGTCTAGTACAAAGATACCAAAATCCACAATAAGTAGACAAGTGTTTATAAACATAGGCCTACTCTTAGCCTAGTGTAGGCCTAAGGATGAGGCGGTTTTATATCATAGAATCAAACACAATTTTCCAGTTATATACATTTTTATTCCAAAATAACAATTATAATTATGCAGCTCTACATGTGATACAGGTCCGACATTGTGGGACTACACACTAGGCCTAGTACATATTTATTTAATAAAATTAACATTAGGCCTATACATAGTTGCATTTGTAGGTTTACATCTGTTTCATTTCATTAGACCTCTATATCATTTCAAACATAAATATAATATAAAAAATAGGCCTACTAAAGTGTGATTATTTACTTAAGGCGTAAATTAATGTATAATACTGTATAGTCTATAAAGTAGGCCTATATTAGAATTTGAAGTACGAGAAGGAATAAGTAAATAAACAGTAGGCCTACCAGAAACTGGCGTAAAGGCCTACCCTACTTTCTCACAATGAACATATATTTAGATTATTAAAAAGATTCACTGTGACTACTTAATTTTATTAAAGTAGTAGGAGACCCGGATACATTAAAGTATTAGCGTAACTAATAAATATTATTATTAGCTCTGGAGAGAGAAAACTATTTGTTCGATTTCAAACAAATTTGCACCAAACATGTCAATTAGACCTGTATACATGCCCGAAAAAAAGGTTTGGGGAAAAAACTCTAAAATCAGTTATTATTACTTTAGCCTATTAGCTAAACAAGAATTTTTAGAAAGATGTGGTTTTTTTGCATATGGTAGGGTAGGCCTACATTAAGGGCTACAAATAAGCAAATTTTATCAAAATCGTTAAAGCCGTTTTTTATAAAAATATAAGAATTGATTTTTTGGGGGGTTTTTTGACCAAAAAGAAGTTTGTTTTTCAACATTTTAAAAAATCTTTTTTTGTGCATCTATAGCCTACAGGCTTAATTGACATGTTTGTTGCAAATTTGTTCGAAATCGATCGAATAGTTTTCTCTCTAGCTTTGTATGCATACAGACATAGACATTTTGTAAAGCCCACTTTTTTTGGACTCGGGGGTCCCAAAACGGATATTTCCACAAAAATCTCAACATCGATTTTTTTTTTAGATCACTAGATCTATACTATAGTATAGTGAGAAAGTAATTAAAAGATGATGTAGAGGCCTAGACTTGCAACAATTAAATGAAGAAACAATGATCAATATGGCAGCTAAAATGGTGGGAAAGAAATAACAAACTAAGTTAGTGAAAGTGAAAGAAATATTTTAATAATTGTTAGAAATCATTAAAATAAAAATAACCACCAAATAAGTAGGACCCTAAACCTATATACAGTACTTGAATAAAGTAATAAACTTTGGTGAGTAACAAATATAGACAGTCTTTTTAATTTTACTCTAGATTTATAAATAACTTAGGTTAAGTTACTAGATGTAGGGTACATGCTTTTAAGTACCTACCTAAGTTTTGTAACCTGTTGAAAAGTTGGCCTGCATGAGATTTTATTTCAAGATAAATTAATTCAAACAAATAACAAAATTATAAAAATTATTAGCCTACTGTAAATTTATTTATTAAATGTCTAGTTACATACTCTTTCATTATTAGTTAAGACCCCATATTCAAGTTTTTTACATTGTTAGTTCAGTTGGTTGTGTTTTAATTGGGTCAAGATCTAGGCAATCAAACTGTTTGACTTAGGTAATTGTGGTAATATCAGAGTTATTGTTTTATATCTAGGCCTAAAGAACTTTTCTATAAAACTACATGGTGTTCTATATAGCACAATATTATTTCTACTAAGGCAGATTAATGTAGCCTAATTATTGAAGGAGTACAGTTGGTTAGGTAGGGTCTTAATTATTATTATATCTACTTGTGTCATATACTGAATGACTTGTACAGTTCTTATATTCTGATAAAATCAGGAACAAACTTGTTTCCTACACTGTAACAAATACCACATTAAGGAACCAACCAAAGGGAAAACAGATTTAATTGTGGTAGCGGCAGGATGTTACAAAAGTGATTCAATAAAACTGCTTCAACTGATTGTTATTAATTCATATCTGAAATTGGTTAAATTAAAATAGGGAGAAAATAATGAAATTTATCACAATAACTTCAAATAATCACAGCTTATTTCATCATTAAACCAGTATTTTTCACTTACAGTGACATTAAGTCTAAATGAATACAAAAATAGATGCCTTCCCCCTTAACATATCATTGTTGTACTTAAGAAATTTTGGTAATTGTATTACCCCTAGTTATAATGCTATACTCTTATTATACCCAGATTTACGTTCGGTTAGGTTTTATAGGCCTATTTTCCTTTGCTTAATGACCTCAAAGTCCTAATTAAAAATTTTGCATAATTTGTAAATTCACCCACTCGCTCCTAGTTATAATTTTTGAATTATGACGCCACTCTGTGTTCTGCTCCGGAATATAGCCCTTTAACGCGTTCCCAATCCTAAATCTGGGTTAACGATTATGTAGGCTATAATAATTTAACTGAATGTATATGTAGGCCTACTACATATCCCAATACAGAACTCGCGCATAAAATAAACTATAATTTTTACTCTGGCCTAATAAATCACTGTAGGTGAAATATTTGTGAACTGTAAGTAATTCATTAAACTATGAAAGTATGTTTGGTTCGTGTTATATTCATAATTCTTTGGTTATTATAATTTGTATTTTACAATTTGAGGTGAAAATACTAAATATTCATTAAAACTTGAACCACTTTGTTACAGTCCGTTCTCTATCGATGTTTGCGCTAGTTGGCTTTCTGACGGCGATTTTTCAATATATTTTACTGTTTTAGTTTAACGCTTTATTAGACTTAAATGAATTTGAAAATTAAATGAATCCTTATGGTCCCACTAGAAAAATTGTTTCTCTTTCGACTCTGTGTGCAGTCATAAATGCAAAAAGAGTCCCTTGCAACACATCCGCACGTTGCCCAGGCGAAAACGGCAGTCAAAAATTGTTTTTAAACAAATTTTTTGAAATATTAATTTGTTCTCCGTGAAACAATTTTTCTCATGTTGTCGGGGCCATTTTAAACGAAAAAGGGCTTTTTCAAAATTTCTCTTTAAAAATATGTTGTTTTTGAGATCTAAATTATTTTATGTCTGAAAAGCGCCAAAATTACAATTTGCAACGTCCAAAAACTCCAATAAGAATAGCATTAAATCAATTCCCTACAACAATTAGACCTGCAACAGAATACAAATTATTCGACCCACGCCGCTGAAATTTATTTTAAGTAGAACTTGTTCTACCTATAACACCGTAGAATGTGCTGCTTCCTTTCGAACGTAGCGGAAAAACTAAACCTTACGGTCAATTCTGAAATAAACTTTTAACACTTTTTGATTAAGGAAGAACCGATTAAAATTTGTAGGCCTAAGTCACAACTGTGCAAACATTGTTTTTTGTTTATGCAGATCTGTTGTTTATTCCAATCGGTTGACAAGCGTTTGTTTACATATGCTGTCAAGAAATAGGATGTGTTTGGTTGAAAAAAGTTGCATTCGGCATCTGGGGAAGAGATGTGTGTAGTTGGAAGTACAGCGTAGTGACGCCATTTCCAGTTGAAGAACTGGAGCCGTGCCTAGGCCTACTTGGCAATTGACCCTATCCGAGGTTAAATAAAAGCACAATAGAGTCTTCAAAGAGTAGGCATATTCAATTCCAACTCCCGGTCGTTGATTTTTAAGTTGATATTTGTTTACAAATAAATCGCGTTTGTCATTAGATTAAAAGTTTTGTATGTTTACCGACAAGTTTACGAAATTAAGGCTCTCAGCCTCCAACTTGAATTTTAACTCCCTTATGGAGCATCTTCTGATCCGAGACCGACGGCCAGGATGCAAACTAGTTTGTTCTCTGCGAGCGAAGCGAAGCTGTCTATAAAGAGGCCGTAAGGACTCGAAGCAAGTTTTTGTAATGCGAGCGGAACGAAGCGATGCATGAATCGGGGTTGGAGGCTGAGGTGCAGACAAATTCTACTAATATATTTCGTAGACCAATTTCCCAAACAGTTGGTTGAAACCCTAAAACATACAGGCTTAGATTTAAGGGTCTGCTGTAGTCAGTGGCGGATCCAGGACCGTATCTGGGAGGGGGCAATACTTCCCAGGTATGCAAAATAACTGGTAGGTTTTTGGGGGGTTCCCAGAAAATATAAAAAATGTTAACGCAAAACGTTGAATTCGAATGGAAATATTTTGGTTGTCAACAATGTTTTACTTGTTAAATTCTTTATTTTTGTATTTACTGATGTCTAAAAACTTTGGTTTGGCATCGGCCTTCGTACAGCGCAATTTTGATGGTTTGCTTGAGATCTTACTCTCACTTGTATTAAATATGTCAAAATATTACACTTTTTACGAAAAAATATTACTTTATTTGACAACCTCTAATGGGTGAAGTTCTGATTTTGGGACATAAGCCCCGAAACGAGTAAGAACAAGATAATAGAAATCACAGATGATGTGACATTGTAACTTATCACTTAGGCCCATAACCATATTGTGAGTGAGAACAATATTTGTTCACTATACAATACTTTTGACTTTAAAGATATTCAACAAATCTATTTCAGATTTCAATTTTATTCACAAATTAAAACGTGCGTAGGCCTGCACGCCTACAATATAATAATTATTTCATTTATTACTTGCGGAATTATCGGAGGTTAGATTTTTAGTGATTTTACTATTTTTTACTATCCTTCATTGATCATTATTAACTTTTTAATAGTTTTAATTTAGAATTACGTAAAGTAAATTCTGAACTAACAAAAGGATTTTTTATTTGGACAAAACATTAAAAATAAAACTCGTGCTTAATTTGATTAAGGTATCTAAATATAAGCCTATCGCCTATATATATGTAGGCCTACATGTACAACTGTATCAGAATAAAGAGGAAGCTTAACTATTGAAGTCTTCTGTTTTGTTTTGTTTTGTTTTTTAATAGAAAGATGTTAGTTTTGAAGTTCGTTTCATATTAGTTCAAACTATATCTCAATAAAATATCAAACAAAAATACACCAAATTAGAATTAGTACAATTAGAAAATTGGAAAACAAAATTAGAAAACTTGATCTGTTTTTGAAGTAAACAACTAGGCAAAAGAGCTAAGAAAACCATAGATTAGAAATTTTACTATATAAGCTAAGCCGAAAACGAAGCAAGACGCGACGTACGCAATTCATCATCAGAACGGTGAACCAACCGATTCAACTTGGCAAGAAACAAACTTGGAAATCGATCGCTTTCCCGATCGATTTTTCTATGCTTTAATCTCACGTTTTCCGGTAGAAATCAGAATGTATTATAACACTTAACATTTCTGTTTCGGAGTTCGGGAGGGGCAATTGCCCCCTTTGCCCCTCCCCTGGATCCGCGCCTGGCTGTAGTGGCGGCCATCTTGGATTTTTATCCCATAAGAGCAATGTTAAATTTCGAACCATTTATTTCGTTTACTTTTTATCACAAAATTGTTTGCAAGGTCTCATTTTAACCACAGACACATTACGCATCCGTTTTGTGTTTCACATTTTTTTTTTTTAATTTCTTTCATTTGTCACGTAGCCTAATTGACTTTTTTTGAAGTACCAGTTTAAATTTTTTTCTTTACACAACAAAAAATGTATAGTTAAACTGAATCGGAAGCCGGATCCGCCATTTTATAAAGAATATTCCGTTTTCTTTCAGCTCTCAATTACAAAAGATGAATTTATAAAATGGTTTGAAATGAGGCAATGCCAAAGGGTGTTCAGCTGCAAGGAATTGCACTGTTTAGATACGGCTATAGAGTGAACCCGCTGACGTCTCGTTTACCGTTGAGCAGACCCTTGGTTTTGGAAATTCGCTCAACTCACGTCAGCTGTTCAGTTGCGCGATCAAATTATTTATTGTTGTGGTAAAGTGTAGAGATATTCTTTTGTAAACAATAGCTTCGAGGAAAACAGGTGACGGCGAGGCTAAGTGTCATCAAAACACTCCCTCGAAGGATATTTAATAGGCCTAGTTTAAAAGTTAAAGTTAATATTCGCATACGTAACCACAAAATTATTGTGGTTACTGTGCTGGTATAGGATGCCGGGTCGAACAAACCAATTATTACACATAACTCAACTATTATCCTCCATCCGATTGGTTTGACAATAGGGAATCAAAAGGGCTACAGAAATGTGTGTCGATATTTTTTTGGTTAAAATGTACGGATCTTTTATAATTTAGGTTTGACATTTTCAAACAGTCGCCATTTTGATACGCATGATTGAATATAATCGCTTATTTTGGATCGTTGCTAGGTAAAACTTCATGCCAAGTTTGAACTCGATCGGTCAAACCGTTCTCCAGATATGCATTATTTTGTAAAAAAAAAACACATACAGACGGGGCGAAAAGGTAAGCACCGTAAACCCATGTTTATATTGTTAAACTAGGGGAGACCCCTGCGTGCTCCGCACGCCAACCCCCAATGGAATCTTCTAAAAACAAATGTTATGTTTTATTTATAATAAAGTTATATGGTTAATAATAATAACCTCAAAATTAAGATAATAAATAATGATAAATGTTCAAATCAAATTATTTCTTATATTTCATAACAGCAGTTATAATAATGGTTAAAAGAACCAGCAAGGCTCAGGTCTACACTTTTAAACCCTAACCTAAAATCTAGAAATACAAAAATAATTGCTTCTAATTTTGAAATCAGCTGTTAATGGAAATATTGGAGCAGAAAGCTATTATATAATTATCTGTTCTTTTATTCAATTTATTGTTATGGTAATAAATGTAAATACATGTGTTGGTTTATCATTCTAAGCCTAACCTAAGAATTTTTTCCGACTAAATTTACAAATATTGTAATAAAAAAAGGTTTTTATCGAAATGAATTATAGCCTATGTTACTCAGGTAAAGTGTAGCTTTTTATCAGTAAAACTATTTTTTCAATCGGTTCAGTAGTGCCAGAGATTACCCCCTACATACAAACAACCAAACTTTACCTCTTTATGATATTAGTATACATGTATGAAATAGGACAGCCATATAACCTTCCAAAAATCACACTTATAAGGTTTCTCTATGTGTGTGTCAACTATAAATCTTTTATAGGTTAATAAGTAGCAGATTTTATTTAAAAATATAATTTACTTTAACTGTCATATTATTTTACAGAACAGTTGTTTTATGTTTTTAATTTATTTATTTAATACCAAATGTTTTAATGTAAACTGCAGAACAGCTGTTGTATGTTTTTAAATTCTCATGTATTTCTTATGGGGATTTTTCGTTTTTCGAGGATCTCAAAAACCCCTTAGTTTTTAATTTTAGAAAAAATTTGTATTTTTCCCTAGTTCCTTGAATCGATACCTTTAATTTGACACCTCTCCCATCATCCTCCGATTTACCAAATTCCCACAATTTTGAATCTAAAATTTTGCTTACAGAATTATATATAAGGATATGTTTGTCTCGATCCTAGGAACAAATCCACAAAAAGGGGATCAGGGAGTTCGTGGACACCTGTACATTAATTTGTTATTGGAACTTATTCACGGTATTTGCCTACAGTCCCAGGCGCTTGTACTGTTTCTTGGGAGCGAAGTAATACACACAGATATGTTTTTGATCTTTCTCGTTTTCCGATTTGCTCCTCGATTAAAGATTTAGCCTGCCACCGTTTTGCTAACGGGTTGCCACGGGCAAAAACCCGAGACAAATGGGCTAATTACTAGAATAATTAGGCCTAACATTAAAAGTTGTATATAGAAGCCAATAGGCCTAAATATGTAAATTGATAATTAGTAATAAGTAAAATAACACGTTATAAAGAGATATCAAAGGAAAATTGGGTGTAAGAAGGAAGTAAATAATTTAAAATAATTATTTTATAAATTGCAGGCTTAGCCAATATTAAAAGTAATAGTAGCCAAGCGGAGTGAATTATTCTAAGGGAAATCGACAGGATAATTCTTGTCAGGTTTTGTCGAATATTGCAAAACTCTGTCTGTGGCTATGCGCCGTGAAAGAATTCAATGTAAAATTTTAATATATTTTCAAAAATAAAAATTAGTAGGTTATTTTAAATGTAATGGGTAGAGGAGAAAAAGATGATAATAATCTAATTAACAGAATTGTGTTAATTAAGAAAATGAAAAAGTTATAGAGCAAAGACGTAGCAGAAAAAATGCTAAAATTCACAAATTTGAAAATTTCGAAAATCTAAATTGGGGATAAAATAAAGAATAAATAATTAATAATAATTAAATAACAATAAATTAATATAATTAAATAATTTTAAAGAAAAAGGCTCAAAGATAAACACATTAAAATAAATGAATAAATCGGGGGAAATAAGTTTCTACAGAAATAAATATGTATTAAATAAGAGGTAGTATATATGTTTTTGTAATATACCATGTGAGAAAAGGGCATAAACCAAAAAGGGGGGTTGCCAAATCCAAAATTCGAGATACACATAGGATAGGCCACAGAACCGTGCCCGATGTGAAGATAGAAGAAAGAAGATCAGTTTTGGACGTTTGGGAACCAGACGAATAAGATAGAACCAAGAAAATTCGAATTTGGACCATTTTGAAGAATTTAAAATTCGAAATTAAGGAAAAACTAGCGAAGGCGATAACTGGAGAACCAGGAACCCTAGAACAACCACTCAAAGGAGGGAGAAAGAAGAAGATGGTCAGGAATCCAATGAGCTGCAGAAATCCAGAATCGGACCATGGGTTACAAAGTTAGAGCATTTTGAAAGTTTTGCATACAAAATTGAATTAAATCTTGTAAGAACCGGCAGTGTTTAAGTAAACAGTACGGAGCGCGCTTGGAGAGATGACGTCATGCAACCACCACCGAGACCAATACAATTACTTATTGCACGGAAAGTTAAATAATTAATTATCTACGAAAATAAAGTGGATTAATTAAAATGAAGGCGTGGGAATTAAATTAAATAAATAAAAGAAGATTCTACAAGCTAGAAGGACCCTTTAAAGCACCAGAGAAGCGGAGTCGTCAAAAAGAAAAGAGTAAATCTCTTGACTTTGATTTCCAAAGTACACGGTAGAGGGAAGAAAAATTAAATTCAGTTGCGTATTGGTAGTCACCCGAGGACCACGTAGAGATCTGCAGAAGCAGCAAGTCGGTCGGCGAATATCACCA
>JAGFPH010002290.1:100933-128363 GCA_018207615.1 Philaenus spumarius | reverse complement strand
CAGTTGAGCGGGCCGTAATAAATCGCGATAATTTAAAGAAGAAGGATCCTAAGGGATTGAAGAAAGAAAGCATTCTACATCAAAGAAGAGGAGAGATCCTGAGAGGAAGGAAGAAGAAGATCAAGGACTTCATTCCAAGGCCTAAACCACCGAGGAGGAAAGCTGCGATAAATCATCATTATTTGTGAGTAACAAATAACCAAGCTATATAAATTTTAAATAATATAAAAGTAATCCAATAATAAAATTCAAAAATAAAGAATATTAAAATTAACAGTAAATTCAGGGGAAAGTGTAAAAGTAAAATCATTCAGGAATATTCCCTATTCTCACAATGGTATAAAAGTGTTTCAATATAAATGTAAAAAAATATCATATGTGTAAATATCTATACTATACTTGTTTGAAATTTTAATGACTTGAGAAAGATAATTAATTTGTTTTTGTTTTTGAAATTAAAAAAGTTTAGTTTTCAAGTTTTCATTTCTTTTTATTTATAAATTAAATACCCTATACCATAAGTTAATCAGTGCTCTAAAATAAGATAGTGAATAAGGTTTATTATTTCTTGTGTGTGACCAAATAACTTCAAACGACACGACCCAGAGAGGGAGTCTGACTAGAGCTAGTATTTTTTATCTAAAGTGTATTTATTACAAACCAATCTTTTAAGATTTAGGAAAGTTAGCGTATTTCCTATTTCTTGTCCACGTATACGCGCAAAGTTATTAAGGGCAAACTCAAATTAAAAATTTTAATAAACGATTGCGCGTGTGCGGCGTGGCAAGTGGCGCCCAGAACGCGTTGGCTCGACGATATAAATAATTTAAAAAATTTAAAATATTTATAAATACGGTAGTCGAAAAAACGTACGGACAGTTATCACATTAGAGAATTAATTAACCGACCAATAATTAAATTAGGTGCACTAGAAAACAATAAATAAACAAATTTGAATAATGCCGGACCCACCGAAAAAGAATGAGGAGTCGGATATCCAAAAAATGATGAGGCTAATGGCAAGCGAAAGACAAGAACGGTTAGCGAAAGAAAAAGAACGCGAGGAGAGGGAATTAGCCGAGAAACAAGAACGGATAGCCGAGAAACAAGAGCGGATAGCCGAAAAACAAGAACGCGAGGCGAAAGAAAAGGAACGCGAGGAGAGGGAAGAGCTTGAAAGACAGGAGCGGTTAGCTGAAAAGAAAATTCGCGAAGAAAGGGAATTCGCCGAGAAACGAGAGCGGTTAGCAGAAAAGCAAAAACGCGAAGCAAAAGAGTTAGCCGAGAAGCAGGAACGCGAAGAACGGGAGCGAAAAAATAGCGAGGAAATCTTAGCAGCGGTAGGCGGATTAAAAAACGAGCTAAAAGAAAGTATCGAGTTAATCCACGGCCGAGTAGACCGAGGCGAGGTGCAAATGGCCGAAATTAGAGAGGATATAGGAATTTTAAAAATTGCGGATACAGAAATTAAAGGGGATATAGTTATTTTAAAATTAGCTAACGAGGAAAATAAACTTCAGGGAAAGAAGATAGAACTCTCCGTGAAAGAATTGGAGAAAAAGGTCAAAAACATTAGCGCGTCACGAGGTATAGGCGGCGCAGAAAAAAGAGTAGTGTATGTTCATCCAAGTCCGGGGGAGCAAATTAGATTACCTGAATTTTGGGGAAATGCGCGAGATAGCCCTATGAAATTTATTAAAGATATGGAAGAGCATTTTGCCGAAATCGACCCGAATTTGGAGGGGGAAGATAAATTAAAATTAATAGAAAAACAAATTAGAGGTACAGTTCTTGATTGGTGGGGAATAGTAAAGCGGGGAAGTACCACCTATGAAGAGTTTAAGGTTAAGTTTATTGATAATTTTTGGGGTTATCAAGAGCAACAGATGCTACGAAACCAAATCGAAAACGGGAGATACAACGATCGAGGATCGATGTCACGCGTCGAGTATTTTTGCAAGATGGTGAAAAAGGCGACATTCTTAGATCCCGCGATACCCTAAAAATTCGTAATTAATAGATTGTTGCGACATTTTGATTCAAGAATTCAAGTGGCGAGCGTAGGAAGACCGAGCGAGAGTTTCGAGGAAGCGATTGAATTGTTAAGGGCGTTCGAAGCCATGGAGAATGACGGAAGGCCAAAAACGAGCGGGAACCCTGATAGGACACAGGCAAGAGCCACGGACTCATCTAACCTTCCTAGAAACCCTTACCAACGATCCTATGGTGATAGACCTAGCACAAGCCAACACCCAACACCCACAAAACCCAATCCTACCAATTCGAGTGTTCCTAAACCAAGTCCAAAAAACTAGGTTATAGGGTCCCGGAAAATAGGAAAATAGGCCAGGAACGGAAAATAGAATCGGATTCGGGAACCGAAGTCAAACAACAATCCAAATTAAATTCATCAAACGTAAGAAAGTATAGTAGGTTGCAAATAAAATTGCAAAATATTTCTTTTGACATGAGGGAAGAGTTATTGGAAGAGCCGGGGGAATTAAACATAAAAACCGAACAAATATATTGCCCAACGATTGACGGTAAAATATTTAATAATTCCGTGGAAGTAGAAATAGATACCGGTGCCCAATGGTCGGTCATTCAAGAGGAATATTTAAAACAATTGAAGGCGAAAGGACATAAATTCATGGAACTAACGGTAGCTAATGTAGAAGTCGTGACCGCGATAAAAGGAAGGAAACAAAAAATTGCGAAACAAATAATGTTACCATTCACCATAGCTAATAGGACAGTCCATGGGATATTTCTTATAGTGCCTAAATTAACCAAACCATTAATAATAGGATGCAATCTGTTGAATCAATGGAAAGCAAAAATAAATATGGAATATAAACATATAACTTTTGAAATTAAAGGGCAGGAAATTAGATTAAATTTTACAGAACCAGCGGTTCAAGGCGAAAGTAAAACCGAACTAATCAGGCAGCAGAACCGAGAAAAGTTAATAGGTTTAAATAGAATGAGATTGAGCAGCACACAAAAGTTCACCAAAAACTACGAACGCGATTTGTTGAACAGTAAAATAATTAGGCAAATCGGAGGCTCAAATCTGTACCAGCGAGGTAATGGGGCTGATACATTATTCACTAACACCCGAGTGAAAAGTAAAAACCAGGGTAACGGACGAGACCAGACCGATTATGACAAAACCGAACGAGACAAAACCGAACGTGACAGACCGGAGGTGAAAAAACGGGAGAAGGGGTGGAGTGTTAATAAAAATACAAATGTAACTAATGGGTTCCTAGCGAAAAGGACGCAGGACCGCCAATATAAATTTGAAGGCGATAGGTTGAAAAAGATACCGAGTCTTAAACAGATAACTACGTTGGAAAAAGTACGAGTTGACACAAAATTAACACGAGAGAGCCGGAAGGTAGGGCATTCGCAAAGCGAGCCTGAGCTAACAAAGTTAGAAAACGATCAGTTAATAAAAACAAGCCAAAGTAATAAATATAAGTTAATAAAAACAAGCCAAAGTAAGAAATATAAATTCAAAAATAATAAAATACAAGCCAGCCAAATTGGAATAAAAATAAACAAAATGAAAGATCAAATTAAAACTAATAAACTACGAAAAAAATTGTTAGGAGCCAACAAGATTGGAAACAAACCCAGAGTAAAATTGAAGGCCCGAAAAAGAGTTTGTATTGGAAAAATAGGCGTTGAAGAGGACATTTTTCAAAACTGCGTGAAAAATAGTATTTTGGATAAAGAACAGGAAAATAAAGTCTTACAATTAATGCATAAGTACGGTGAGGTATTTAGCGAAATTCTGGGTAGATCGAATAAATATGTTCATACCTTAAAAGTGAGAGAAAACGCGGCGTATGTAAATAGGAATTACCCCATACCAATTAACTATAGGAAGCAGGTGCAGGCAGAACTCGACCGGATGCTAGAATTAGACCTAATAGAGCGATCCAGAACGGCCTACATAAACCCAATGGTTGTGGTAATTAAGCCGAACGGAAAAATAAGACTATGCTTAGACGCACGGAAATTAAATCAAATAATTGAACCGGATTATGAGAGTGCTCCGCCAATACAGGAGATATTACAGAAAGGTCGGAATAAGCGTTTCATAACAAAGTTTGATTTAACTACGAGTTTCTGGCAAGTTCCGTTAGACGACGAGTCGAAAAAATATACTGGATTTTTGTATGACAACAAAGTATACCATTTCAAAGTTAAGGCATTCGGCCTTCAAAATTCTCTTGCAGCTTTAGTAAGGGCTATTGACAGAACGCTAGGCAAGGAAGTGGATGAATTCACTTTAGGGTATGTGGATGATTTGTTATGTATGTCCGAATCGTTCGAAGAACACCTAGAACACTTGGAAATCATTTTCAGAAAATTCAAAGAAGGAAACATAACGATCAACCCAACTAAAACAATAGTTTGCCAGGAGAAAGTGAACTTTCTAGGATATGTGTTTTCGAAAGAAGGCGTTAGTACGGATCCCGAAAAGTTACAGGCAATACGGGATTTTCCAAGGCCAAGTAACAAAAAGAAATTACAATCGTTCCTAGGTTTTGTTAACTATTACTCAAGGTTTAGTTTAAAATACGCGGAAGCAACGAAACCTTTGTTAAAATTATTAAAAAAGGATGTACCATGGAAATGGGATACCGAGATGGAAATTGCTTTTGACAACGTTAAAGGATTGTTTAAAGAAGCCGTAACAATTATGCACCCAATAGAAAACCAAGGCACTTACTTGCAGACGGACGCAAGCGAACACGCTATCGCAAGTCAATTATATCAATTAGACAATCAGGGACAAATGCAAGTAATAGGATTTGTAAGCAGGACTTTGAAAAATGCCGAACAGTTTTATACAATCTGTGAAAAGGAATTATTAGCCATTGTACACGGACTGAAAAAGTTCAGGCCTTTAATTCTAGGCGCACCGCTAACAATTGTAACGGACAATAAAGCATTAAAGTTTTTGCGAACTTGCAACTTCGCTAATGCCCGATTAACGCGATGGATACTCGCTATACAGGAATATAATGCAAATATAATCCATTGTCCGGGAAAAGAAAACATTCCCTGCGATATAGTGAGCCGGATGTATGATTGGGAAGGGGCTAAGAAAAAGCATAACCCAATACATGTTAAAATCAGCCAACTTAAAATAAATAGAACGCCGGTATTTGAACAAATTATGCAAAATTTTAGAGCGGAACAGAGGAATGATAATTTCTTAAATAATATAATAACTAATATTCAACAATTTGTAAATTATAGGATACATGATAATACTTTATATAAATTAATCCGAAATAAATGGAAAATATTCGTGCCAGAGAACATAAAAGAATCATTTATACATGAAATGCACCGAATTTATGGGCATTTAGGCCGAAATAAATTACAAAGTATCATATGTCCAACATTTAGTATAAAAAATTCAGGGAGAAATATTTTAAATGTGATTAAAAAATGTCAAATTTGCCAATTGGCGAAAAATACAAATAAATATTCGCAAGGGATTTCAAAGCCTATAATCGTGGAAGATATTAGACAATTAGTGGCAATAGATTATCTAGGACCATTACCTAAAGGACAATACAACATGCAGCACATATTAGTGGTTATCGACGTATTTTCGAAATATGTGAAATTGTACGCAGTACGAGCGCCGACAACAAATAACACCATTGATAAACTGCAGGATTATTTTCAACGGGAAGGCCAACCGCGAAAACTCCTGACAGATTATGCAAGAGGATTCACGTCAAACCGGTGGAATGAGTGGATAAACGAAAGGAACATAGAACATGTACTTATTCCTGTTCGACACCCTCAAGTCAACCTGGCAGAAAGAGTGATTAAGGAAATAGGCCGAATACTGCGAACATATTGTCACAATGCGCAACCGACGTGGAGGGGTTATTTAGAGTATATTGAGGAGTTAATAAATAATACACCCCACGAAACAACCGGTTATACTCCAAGACAAATACAGCATAACGTCGAACCGCGATATATATGGCAAGAGTATTTTCCTCAAGACGCCACATTTCGCCAAGTAGAAACTTGGGAAATCAAGAAAGAAAATTGTCTGCAACGAATTAGAAGGAAGGGAAATCAGCGCGCCGAAAAGAAGAACCGAAATATTAGGGAAGTAAGATTTCGAGTCGGTGATAAAGTGTTAAATGTTAAACTGAATCGTGCCAGCGCAGAGCGGCACGAAACAGAAAAATTAATGTTAATTTACGGAGGTCCATATGAAGTCAGAAATGTAATAGGAAGAAAATCATACGAAATATACGATCCGGTCACCCAAAGGTCGAAGGGCGTATACGATGTTAAAGATTTAAAACCTTATGTGGAGCCGTAATTATAATTAGAACAACGATTCAGATCGAAATTACGAAAATTAATATGTAGAAATTGTATATATTATAAATGTGTTAGAATATAGATGTTTTAAAAATAAAAGTTTAGCCTAGTAAGAAATTCAATAGAAATAAAATCATACAGATTAAATACAAGCAGCGGACAATGTAAACAAACCATTCGAGCGAGAGGAAAACAACTAACCTGGGGAGCACAACAGATGATTGAGGAAGGTCAACAAACTCTGCGTACAAAAATCGATACCAGCTGACCGTAAGGAGGGATCAATATGTTTACTCGTAGCAAGGCCTAATAATTAGAAATATTTTTTAGCCATTGTGAGAGTTTAACAGTAAAAAGATAGGTTTTAGCCCTGGGGTTCCCTTAAGTAAAACTTGGTTGTTTGTTACATTTTATATATAATTAATAATTAGTAAGTAATCATAATATAATAATCAATAATTGTGTTTCAGCAGATGTGGACACCTATTTGAAAATATATATGTTGTTTATGTAATATGTAAATGAATGTATTTAGCTAGGAGAAAATACAAATGGGATAAGTGATCTTACCAAAAGTAAGTGATAAAATAATAAAATAAATGTTAGAATAAGTTTGTATACAATATAAAATTAGAATATCAGGAGACATTAAAAAACAGATTTTCCACACCGAAAGCCTAAGTAAAATCAGTTTTTAAATGGGGGGAATGTTGCCACGGGCAAAAACCCGAGACAAATGGGCTAATTACTAGAATAATTAGGCCTAACAGTAAAAGTTGTATATAGAAGCCAATAGGCCTAAATATGTAAATTGATAATTAGTAATAAGTAAAATAACACGTTATAAAGAGATATCAAAGGAAAATTGGGTGTAAGAAGGAAGTAAATAATTTAAAATAATTATTTTATAAATTGCAGGCTTAGCCAATATTAAAAGTAATAGTAGCCAAGCGGAGTGAATTATTCTAAGGGAAATCGACAGGATAATTCTTGTCAGGTTTTGTCGAATATTGCAAAACTCTGTCTGTTGCTATGCGCCGTGAAAGAATTCAATGTAAAATTTTAATATATTTTCAAAAATAAAAATAGTAGGTTATTTTAAATGTAATGGGTAGAGGAGAAAAAGATGATAATAATCTAATTAACAGAATTGTGTTAATTAAGAAAATGAAAAAGTTATAGAGCAAAGACGTAGCAGAAAAAATGCTAAAATTCACAAATTTGAAAATTTCGAAAATCTAAATTGGGGATAAAATAAAGAATAAATAATTAATAATAATTAAATAACAATAAATTAATATAATTAAATATTTTTAAAGAAAAAGGCTCAAAAATAAACATATTAAAATAAATGAATAAATCGGGGGAAATAAGTTTCTACAGAAATAAATATGTATTAAATAAGATGTAGTATATATGTTTTTGTAATACACCATGTGAGAAAAGGGCATAAACCAAAAAGGGGGGTTGCCAAATCCAAAATTCGAGATACACATAGGATAGGCCACAGAACCGTGCCCGATGTGAAGATAGAAGAAAGAAGATCAGTTTTGGACGTTTGGGAACCAGACGAATAAGATAGAACCAAGAAAATTCGAATTTGGACCATTTTGAAGAATTTAAAATTCGAAATTAAGGAAAAACTAGCGAAGGCGATAACTGGAGAACCAGGAACCCTAGAACAACCACTCAAAGGAGGGAGAAAGAAGAAGATGGTCAGGAATCCAATGAGCTGCAGAAATCCAGAATCGGACCATGGGTTACAAAGTTAGAGCATTTTGAAAGTTTTGCATACAAAATTGAATTAAATCTTGTAAGAACCGGCAGTGTTTAAGTAAACAGTACGGAGCGCGCTTGGAGAGATGACGTCATGCAACCACCACCGAGACCAATACAATTACTTATTGCACGGAAAGTTAAATAATTAATTATCTACGAAAATAAAGTGGATTAATTAAAATGAAGGCGTGGGAATTAAATTAAATAAATAAAAGAAGATTCTACAAGCTAGAAGGACCCTTTAAAGCACCAGAGAAGCGGAGTCGTCAAAAAGAAAAGAGTAAATCTCTTGACTTTGATTTCCAAAGTACACGGTAGAGGGAAGAAAAATTAAATTCAGTTGCGTATTGGTAGTCACCCGAGGACCACGTAGAGATCTGCAGAAGCAGCAAGTCGGTCGGCGAATATCACCAACTCCGGTACAGTTGAGCGGGCCGTAATAAATCGCGATAATTTAAAGAAGAAGGATCCTAAGGGATTGAAGAAAGAAAGCATTCTACATCAAAGAAGAGGAGAGATCCTGAGAGGAAGGAAGAAGAAGATCAAGGACTTCATTCCAAGGCCTAAACCACCGAGGAGGAAAGCTGCGATAAATCATCATTATTTGTGAGTAACAAATAACCAAGCTATATAAATTTTAAATAATATAAAAGTAATCCAATAATAAAATTCAAAAATAAAGAATATTAAAATTAACAGTAAATTCAGGGGAAAGTGTAAAAGTAAAATCATTCAGGAATATTCCCTATTCTCACAATGGTATAAAAGTGTTTCAATATAAATGTAAAAAAATATCATATGTGTAAATATCTATACTATACTTGTTTGAAATTTTAATGACTTGAGAAAGATAATTAATTTGTTTTTGTTTTTGAAATTAAAAAAGTTTAGTTTTCAAGTTTTCATTTCTTTTTATTTATAAATTAAATACCCTATACCATAAGTTAATCAGTGCTCTAAAATAAGATAGTGAATAAGGTTTATTATTTCTTGTGTGTGACCAAATAACTTCAAACGACACGACCCAGAGAGGGAGTCTGACTAGAGCTAGTATTTTTTATCTAAAGTGTATTTATTACAAACCAATCTTTTAAGATTTAGGAAAGTTAGCGTATTTCCTATTTCTTGTCCACGTATACGCGCAAAGTTATTAAGGGCAAACTCAAATTAAAAATTTTAATAAACGATTGCGCGTGTGCGGCGTGGCAGGGTGTATGTAAAAATTCAGCCTGCAAACATTCAATATCTGAATTTCTTGCACAACTAAACAGTCCTTCGACAGTGACTCACGAATATCGTGAAATTCCCTCGTACTGAAGCGATGGATATTCCCCAAGTCTAGTTTACTTTTTAGCACCTTTCTTTAATTGTGTTGCAAATACCTGTTTTGTATTTGGGGTTTTTGTTGTTGTTGACTTTTACGATATTATATAAAGGGAAAACACATCTGATAATGTTGCAAGTCTTTTTGAAGTGAAAACTTCTTTAGGCGTACCAAGCACCTTTCGGAAGTGGTGAAATATACGAACTCGCGAAACGCGCCTTAAAGTAAAACGCTCTTTTGATTTCGTCGTTAATTTCTTCTTCTTCGTTGTTATATACACAATTTACAGGAAGTGTGCATCGGGCCTTGTAACGGTAATCGAGTTTATTTGTGCTGAGTTTTGGACACATTAGAGGTTTACTAAAATAACGGTCCAATTTGACTTCAGCGGGTCGGGTTGGTAGTAGGAAAGCTATCAGTGGTAATAACTTATTCGTAAACATAAACCAGTAGGCTAGGCCTACTGTAGTTGTATAGGCCTACATGATATCTTGGTTTCCATAATGACTTGGAGTCACGATCCCGGATATAATTTTGATTGCTACCAACCGAAACCCGCAGGATAAAGCCTTCCGACTACGTATCCAATACAAACGAGGAAGCGAAGTGGGTTTAACTATCTGTGCGTTCGTACTAACACGGCGAACTACGGCAAAGATTTTTGCGCATCAATAACTTAAGGGTCTGCTGTAGTGGCGGCCATCTTGGATTTTTATCCCATAAGAGCAATGTTAAATTTCAAACCATTTATTTCGTTTACTTTTTATCATAAAATTGTTTGCAAGGTCTCATTTTAAGCACAGTCACAATACACATCCGTCTGCAATTTACATTTTTTTAAAAGCTTTTGATTTGTTATGTTATTGACATTTTGTAAGTACAAAGTTTGAATTGTTTTCCTAACACAATAAAAAATGAATAATGAAAAATAATTTGCAAGCCGGATCCGAAATTTTATTTTAAAGAATATTCAGTTTTTTTTTTCAACACTCAATTACAAAAGCTAGACTTATAAAATGGTTTGAAATGAGGCAATGTCAAAGCGTTCAGCTGCAAGAAATTGCACTGTTTAGATAGGGATACAGTGAGAAGCGGTTGCGTTTCCGGTTGCTTTCTTGTTTACTGGAGCAGACCCTTAAATGTAATTTGTGAACCTAGTTTTCGTGGAATTGGTTGATTCGTTGTTGGCCAAGACAGGTTCTTGGAGAAATAGAAGGGATGACAAACCCTTCAGGTCAGACACATTCCTAGTCTGAGGATACTGTACCTCTAATACTTTCATTAACTTTTTTTATCCGACTCATAATTTGTAATTCTACATAAATGAGACAAATTATGGTAATTTTTACCCCCCCCCCCAAACCCATTTAAAATGTAAAATTTATAATTTTTCAAACCCTTTCTTAGCTAGCACCTTTGGCCCTAGAGGAAGCTACATACCAAATTTCATTCCAATCCGTTCCGTAGTTTTTGAGAAATCGTGATTTAGTAACTTTGAACCCCCCAAAACCCCTCCTATCATTTCGAATTTTTGAAACTCTTTCTTAGTGAGCATCTATGGTCCTAGAGGAAGCTACATACCAAATTTCATTCCAATTCGTTTAGTAGTTTTTTCGCATTTTATGAGTACGTAAAAAAATAGGAAGAATGATACCAAACACGATGTGTTTTGTTTAAAAATACGATATTGTTTTTATATTATACATTTTGATTTTTTTGCTTTTCGACTCCCCTTAAATGAAAAGATTTATAAGTTCATTTGAGTTCAACAATTGTAGATTCTTTAATGATATAAATAATAATGGTTCGTCAAAATATTAATCAACACGTAACATTTAACGTAAATTATAAAAGTGCTTCAAATTGATGCATTTGTGATGAACCCACGTTAACTGGTATTTTCATAAACTAAAGTATAGTTGGTAAAACTGTAAAACGGTTGAGCTACTATGCGAGTCCGTTTGTTGAGTAATCTCGGTCGTGAAGTTAGATACGATTGTCAGTCTGTGTAGGCTATGACAAAGAGATTGTTATGATTTATCGGTATTGGGCTTACGGTTGCGATATTTAGGTTCATTGTCCGTTGCCGGTTCATTTTGTCTATGGAAGTGTTGTATCTGGTCTAGTAGGCTATTGCGTGGCAGTGCGCCTGCAGTATTGCCTCAAAGTTTGTTTTTTAACGTGTCATTGAAAATCGTGACAGTGCGGCATAACGGCGTAGTTTTCACAATGTCGTGGAATTTCCATTCCATAATATTCAGTACAATTTAAATAATTCGACCACGCAGCTGGACCGCTGACGCGAGTTGAGCAAATTTCCAAAATTAAGTTTATATGCCTATGTTTTAGGGTTTCCACCAACAATTTGCTAAATAGGTCTACTCACGAAGGCGTTGAACAGCTGTCTGTGTGTACGCAATATATTAGTAGAATTTGTTTCCTCCTAGTGGCCTCGCGAGTTTGCACCACTTGCTTCGAACCGGGTACTTTTATGGTATTTTACGTTTTGGTCGATTTCGGGTGAACCAAGCGAGCTATAAGGTCGCGTAAAAAACAAAATGTGCAGAACAACATCCTACATTTATATTTTTAGAAAAAACTTCATTCTCGTAGTAAAAATCTCAAAAAATAGTTACTTCCTGTCAAAAAATGTACTTCCGGCTGTTGGACGTAGACAACCAACACGTGTACCAAATTTGGTCCAAATCGGACTTAAAATGCGGCCGCTAGAGTGCGAACACATATATACATATATATGTTTTTGAATGCATAGATCACGAAGAAGCAAGTTTCGAATCGTTATCTGTGAAATTGGTACATCCCCCACCCCAATATATATATATGAATGTTAATGACACACCAAAACGTGTTCTGGGGACCATGATCGGTGTTCATTTGCTACTCCCGACCTTGGGTCTCGAAATAAGGGCCACTGCAATAGCTCATTTTTCCTATAAAAATTCGCTAACAACAGTAAATTGAAAATGTTGCGACAATTAGTTTTTCAGAGTGTCGAGCAAATGGCATTAGGCCTACTTGACACTAGCAACGAATCGATATTTTCGCGACACTAAATTCGTTATCATTACAACTGACTTTTAGCTTTCATTACAGCACATGCCGTGACATTCATTGCCGGGGCGTTTAAAAGTCGTGAATTAACGTGACATTAAAAAACCTAACTGGAAAGTTTCCCGTCAAGAGACCAAATAAAGTTTACAAATAGGTCTAATATTAAACAAATAATATTTTATTTTAGGAAATTAAGACAATGAGAATTTCGTCGGTTTTGGTTTACATTCTTGAATAAAAATTTGATATTTTCTGCACAAATTGATACCAGATTTGTAGGGAAAATAATTATGAGTTTCGCTTTAAAAAAAAAATCAATAAAATGTCTTAAATAATTTTTTTTCATTGAAAATCGTGACAATGCGACATAACGGCGTAGTTTTCACAATGTCGTGACATTTTTAATTACATCATTCAGTCCAATTTAAACAACAGCAAACTGAAAATGTCGCGACAATTAGTTTTTCAGAGTGTCGAGCAAATGACAAGTACTAGCAACGAATCAATATTTTTCTTGACACTAAATTCGTTATCATTACAGCTGACTTTTAGCTCTCATTTCGGCACATGCCTTAGCGTTTAAAAGTCGTGACTTTACGTTACGTGAAAATAACCTAACTACAAATACGCCTAATGTTAAACAAATTAGATTTTATTTAACCCTGGAAATGGTCATTTTATTTTTCTCCAATTGGTAGGATTTTATCAATTTTACAGTATATTTTTAAATTAATTTTGTAAAAAATTGAAAATAAGCTGAAAAAGTTTCATGTTATAGGGTGACTATTTTAAGTGTGCCATCATTGGTAAATCAGAAACGACAAGATTTACAGGAAACTTTAAATGGGGGACTTCACCTACTTTTTAGTGGCCATTAAAAATATGAATTTGAAATTTCGAAAATATGCCGCCATTTTCCAATATGGCGGCCAACTTTCGAATTTCTTTTGGAAACCCCTATTTTTATGACGGATTTGGATTTCACATACAATTTTAAGACGTTTTTATTCTTGGTGTTTTTTTTATAAACTTAACCGTTTAGCTGCTAGGAGCGCCGAAAGTTTCAGAAACTCTTATTTCAACAATTAATTATTAAAGAGGCTTATTTTCAATTTGCAAACAATAAAATTTAACTCAAAGTGCAATATGTTTTACAATGGAATGTTAAAAACATGTTGCAATTTCATAAATACTTATTTTATACAAACAAACTACTGTACTTAAATTACTGTTAAAAAATCGCTAACGCAAGAAAAATCTGTGTATTGTGTAAGAAGATGTATTTATGTGCGCAAGCATGTATAAATCTATGAAGATGGAGGACACTTTGAAAACCTGATTTAAGTCATAATTAATTAAGTCATCTTGACTGCCTTTTTGTGTCCCAAAACATTTTGTTACTATGTTACAAAGAAGTTTCTTACAGTACACTGTGTACGCTTTACGATGTAGGAGAATAAATCTGTAAAAATAGTACAGTTTTTTGTCATGTAAGCTATTTAGGTACTTTTAACAGAATAGCTTTTAACTTAAAACAAAAAACTAATTAATTTTAATTTATTTATTATGGCTTAAAGCAGGTTTTCAAAGTGTCCTCTATCTTCATAGATACATGCGTGCGCACATAAATACGTCTTCTTACACAATACACAGTGGTTGCGTTAGCGATTTTTTAACAGTAATTTAAGTAGGTTTTTTGTATAAAAAAAAGTATTTATGAAATTGCAACAGGTTTTTAACATTCCATTGTAAAACATATTGCACTTTGAGTTAAGTTTTATTGTTTGCAAGTTGAAAATAAGATTCTTTAATAATTGTTGAAATAAGAGTTTCTGAAACTTTCAGCGCTCCTAGCGGCTAAACGGTTAAGTTTATCAAAAAAACACCAAGAATAAAAACGTCTTAAAATTGCATGTAAAATTCAAATCCGTCATGAAAATAGGGGTTTTCATAAGAAATTCGAAAGTTGGCCGCCATATTGGAAAATGGCGGCATATTTTCGAAATTTCAAATACATATTTTTAATGGCCACTAAAAAGTAGGTGAATTCCCCCATTTAGTTTCCTGTAAATCTTGTCGTTTCTGATTTACCAATGGTGGCACACTTAAAATAGTCACCCTGTATATTATTGGTGTTGTAATGCCATGTAAAATTTTAAACAAGTTAACAAAATACCGAGACAAATTCTTAAGTTTTTTTCTTTATGTTCAAAACGATGTTTTCTTTTATTTTTATAAGGTTTTTCGCATATTCAAATAAATTTTAAAAAATGTACGAAAATTTTATATTTTCTTCACAAATTGATACCAAATTTATAGGGTTAAGTGATTACGTTGGGCTTTAAAAAAATTAAATAAAATGTCATACATTTTTTTTGTTTAACAAACTCTATTATTTTATCATTTTGATTCAAATTTCACAGAAGGTATTTTTACTTCTAATTCTGTAATTTAGTTCAGCATAGTTGGTACACCTGTTTATATGCATTGCATCAGCTGACAAAAATAAGACATACTGTTCGTTAAAACAGAACCTGCTGTACTAAACTAAAAGTTTTTGCGTTACCAGACAATTTACTTTTTTGCCGCCCTTTCTTGATTTTAATTTTCTTAAATTTAAAACCATAAGTGTTACTACGCGTTGACGGAAATGTCACTTCGGTATTGTATAAGAGTACTGAGAAGAAGGCTGAATCCTCTCCCCCCCCTCTCTCAGTAAGTAGTTGACCGTGTGTAATTGTCCTATGTAACGCATTAGTAGCCAAGGTCGGGCAAACTGTGCCATTACCCGAGCTGTTCCTTGAAACGGTAGTGTAGCAATCTGGCCGGTATCTTTATGTTGTAAGAATTGTCCAAAACTAAACGATAAAAGATTATATACGGTGATCGTGCTGCTACCTAGCGAATGTGGGGTAACGTTAGCGCTCAGATATTTATTAAGGCTCGGCAGGATTGAAAAAAGAATTCCGAGTTGACCGCAGAACTCCCAAGTGGCAGACCGGTACACTACTAGCATTGAGTTTGTGCGCGTTTCATTCTTCCGCTAGCAAATGTAGGGCAGCTTCGTAAAGGCGGAAACTAGAGGGTCGCAGACGTAACCCTGACTGTAAATGTACGTGAGTATGTGTTATTAACACAGCTTTCGTTCACGCTTTCAAAATTAACGGATATTTTATTTTTCTAGTATTCCTCCGCGAGCAACAAGTTAATGAGATGACCACCAGAGTGCAGGCTAAACACTCGAGTAGGAACACAAATTCGGCGCGTACATGCTGCTCCAGTAAACGAGAAAGCAACCGGAAACGCAACCGCTTCTCACTGTATCCCTATCTAAACAGTGCAATTTCGTGCAGCTGATCGCTTTGACATTGCCTCATTTCAAACCATTTTATAAGTTTATCTTTTGTAATTGAGTGTTGAAAAAAGAAAATATTATTTATAAAATTTCGGATCCGGCTTGCAAATTATTTTTCATTAATAATTTTTTATTTTGTTAGGAAAAAAATTCAAACTTTGTACTTACAAAATGTTAATTACATAACAAATCAAAAGCATTTAAAAAAAATGTAAAATGCAAAACGGATGTGTATTGTGACTGTGCTTAAAATGAGACATTGCAAACAATTTTATGATAAAAAATAAACGAATAAATGATTTGAAATTTAACATTCATCTTACGGGATAAAAATCCAAGATGGCCGCCACTACAGCAGACCCTTAAAAGCTGGTTTTTTCGTTACAATTTGTCCAAATTTACTGCAATTGCTTTTATTTGAAAGGTAGTTCGAATGTGGTACCTTTTTACATTTTTGGTATTTCCGTTATGAAATAAGACACAAAATCGCAAACTTTGATTTTGAGTTCAAACAAAGAACAAATTTAGTTAACAACAAATTTAAAACAACTAAATTATATCCACATTCGGACACACAAAGCATTGCGTGCTCCGCACGCCAACCGCGTATTGGAAGTATCTTCAACACACAAAACTTTGCGTGCTCCGCACGCCAACCCCACGGTAGAATCCACCACATGGCTTTGAACCGGGTACTTCTACGGTATTTTACGTTTTGATCGGTTTTGGGAGAACTAAGCGAGCTATAAGGTCGCGTAAAAAAACAAAATGTGCAGAATAACATCCTACATTTATATTTGTAGAAAAAACTAAAAAAAATCATTCTCGTAGGAAAAATCCCAACAAATAGCTACTTCCGGTCAAAAACGTGCTTCCGGTTGTTGGATGTTTTTTGGCTTACGAACTCGTCCGAGCGACGTAGACAACCAACGTGTGTACCAAATTTGAACCAAATCGGACTTAAAATGCGGCCGCTAGTGCGTACACATATATACATACCTACATATATATACGATTTTTAATGACACCACAAAACGTGTACTGGGGACCATGATCGGTGCTCATTTACTATTCCCAAAATTAGATCCCCCCATGAGGGTCCCTGCAGTAGCTCATCTTCCTATGGAAATGCTCTAAAAACTAAATGATATCTACATTCGGACTGTCCTAACCTCTAAAATGACATATTCAGAATAATGTGCTGATCATTATTACTCCAGTAATCTTGTGACGCGTTTAACATTGCTCTTATGGGAGTTGAAATTCAAAATGGTGGCTGGGTCTGCCAAGCCTTAAACCTATTTATCAAGATTATTTTACTAATTAACTATGTTTTCCTTTCATTTTATTATTTTTTTGTTAGGGCCCGTCCCGGGCCCCTATCCTCTCAGCGGCCCTGCCCTTGTTTTGAGGTAACACGTAAAAAATATAAAATCTTTCTTAATAATCTAAAGTTATTTCCCTGATTATCACATATATTATTTCTCAAGGCCATTTTTTTTGTCGGTACGCCATAACTTCCTTAATACATCATCAAATTATATGAATGAGGCATCATTTTAAAGCTTTCCTTAACCGCTACACCGGAAAAATATACAAAATACAATTATTAGAAAAAAGAAAAGAAAAAAAAAAGAATCTGAAAGTAACAGTGTTGTAATATCAAGTAAGTTGTAAGGATATTTTCTTGGCGTTGGCAACACTGATGATAACAATACCCAGCTGGAAAGCTGCCGTAACGCCACTACATTGCTATTTTGAATTAATTGTAAGCGTGGTTATAAACAGCATTGTGGATACACCTATTACTTTAATTAAGTGGGATTTAAGTAAGTTAGAATGCGAATGCTTCGCACGGGTCATCTAGATCATTTATAAATATCATCCGAAACACGAAATTACAAATGCATGTTTCAATGATCTCGCGGTTTGCGGTTCTAGCCGGCTGTAGCGCTACTAGCCAACCTACAAAAACCGTCTCAACCACTCGCACTAGCACAGAGCCTTGGATGGTGCTCAGATTAAGGGATTAGCAGACTCTGAGACTTATTTTGTTCAGCCCAGAATTGTCCGTCCTATCGTTTCACCACAAGGTCGCCTACTGTACTCGAATCAATTTTATTAAAATCACACTGTACGCTCGGAGTATACCGCATCAAGACAAAAGGTTTTCAAAAGGTACTGTACAGATTTATTGTATCCTTCTAAAAGTATGTAACAAAGTTAGCAAACTTTCGCTACAGATAAATCACTATCCCCGTACTGTAGAGCATTTCGGTCCGTCTTGTAATCCTCTTGAAACTTTCTGACAGATCCTAAACCTTCTAACTAATTACCCGATAAATTGACTGGCAATAACAAATCAGATTTAGTACGGCCACATGGCCTTCCGATATCTCGGTCGATTCCGTTCAGACCCGTAGGCGTTGTGTTTAGTTTTGTCTTCGTGTGTTATCAAAGTTGTTTTAAGAATACAGTCGGATGTGGTCGACTAAGAAGCGCTTTAAACTCTTCCAGTAACCCGAGGTGGTGGTCGTTTTAATGCATAAGTACCAAATAATGCGTCTGTTAGAATGATGAAATGCACGCAGTGTATTCTTTTGATCACAGACATCGCAAAAAAAGTCTACCAATTTTCACCCTCCGGAAAATGGTTTGGGAACGGGTAAAGGTGAAAAAAACGGGGTTTTGCTACGACAAAGGGTTTTACAACGAGTAGGTTTTAATCCGAAAAATTTTAACGTAAAAACATCGTACGTGCAGTTTGATACCGTTTTCAGAAATTGTAGTTTTTATTTTGAGCCATCGATCACGTCTTTCTTGACCTTGGAGGTTGCATCTAATCTTGAGCTATAAAAAATAATCTTGTGTCAAAAATCTTGTGTTCACTACTGTAGGCCTACTGCAAAGAGCTGTCCAAGAGCGAAGTCAAAATAAATCAACTGTAGTATGATTTTATGTTATTAGCGAATTTCCATAGGAAAGTTGATGAGACCTAAATCACAGTCCCCAGAAATTACGATTTGACGTGCTTACATAGCTTGTATATATAACAAATTAGACATAATATATTTATGTGTATCCTCCTGGATTGTTAATTCAATGAATATATTAGAAAGGTTAATTACCTTGTATTAACGGCGTTGTTGAACTGCGGAAATAAAACAATTTTAACATGATGATCAAGGATCCGACGATGACGGTTTAACAGTCGAAACTAGTCATCCTAAGTAGGAAGAAAACATTGGATTGTCAGACGGAAATACAAGGTAATTAACCTTTCTAATATATTCATTATATAACAAATTATATATTACATAGGTGCTAAAAAGTCCGGAGACGCATCAGTAAATGTTTAGTGAGTGGGTAGAGAAAATCCAAATTAATAAAACGTTTATAAGGCATAAAATTGTACTTTTTATGTACGGGGCAACTTTGCCCTCATATTCAAAACTGAAATTTTTTGAGGTTCTCAAATTTGTTTAATATAGACTCTATCGTGTGACCCCTTATTTTAAAAGTATTAATAAAAAAAAGACCACCATTTTCAGTAGGGTTAAGTTAGAGAGTACCTCTAGTTTAGTTTGTTGGTTTTCTTTATGATCAATACCTTTAATATGAAAGGTCACACGATAGGGGTGTACATTAAAAAAAATTTGCCAACCCAAAAAATTTCAAATTTCCGATATGGGGGCAAAGTTGCCCCATATATTGAAAAGTATATTTTTATGCCTTATAAATATTTTATGGATGTGGCTTTTCTCTACTCACTCACGAAAGAGTTACAGAGGTGTCTCCGGCTTTTTCAGCACCCTTGTAGGTTTTTATTAAAGTGTAGACGTGAGCCTTAATGGTTCTTTAACCTTTATTATAACTGCTGGTTATAAAATATACGAAATAATTTGATTTGAACATTTAACATTATTTCTTTGGGCTTATTATTAATAGTACACTTTTATTATAAAGAAAACAACATGATTATGTGTATAGAATGTTCCAACGGGATTGGCGTGCCGAGCACGCAGGGGTTTCCTCTAGTACGAAATTATTTGATTTGCACATTTAACATTATTTACCATCTTAGCTTTGTGGTTATTATTAATCCTACACCTTTATTATAAAGAAAACATAACATGATTAATGTGTGTATAGAAGGTTAAAACGGGGTTGGCTTGCGGAGCACGCAGGGATTTTCCCTAGTATTTTGTTAAAGTGGGTCGCTAATATCACAGACTATAGAATTCTATATAGCCTGTGCTAATATGTCTTGTAAATAATTTAGATATGGAATACAGTACTGTACTCTTTCCCTTTCAATGAGCCGTGAATGAATGGTTGTAGAGGAATTTCCAACCTACATTTATGCAAATCAAATGGCTAAAGTAAAACAATAGTTTACGGTCTGGATAGCTTGTCTTTGATGTCGAAGTGAAACGTTGGGAAATACTGCGTTATAGCGTGTTTGATATAACCTTGGTGCAATGAGAGTTTGAGTTGTCGCTACCGGGTAATGTGGAAAGTGTGGGTTTACGAGACCGTACCGTGGACGCAAGTAAAAATGAAGCTGTTCAATTCGAGTCTGCATTTAGGTATACTGTAATAATTCATATCTAGAAAACGATTTGATAGTCCAGGAATATTAGGGGGTTCACCTCGGAATGAGAGATAGTCAGCTATAAACTTGAATAAACCTTTATTTTGACCCCCTAAAACTTGTCTCAAAACCTACTTATCGTTTGGTGTCAGCGACTACAGATATTCCAAAGTCAATTTTTTACACATTTATTGCAAATAACTCGTTACCTATAGGTTTTATGCTATTTGTATTTATTATAAATATTGTAAAGGATTAAATTCTCTACAGCTTTTGTTTAAACATTTTTTTACTTTCTCCACCCTATACGTAGTATATGGAGAAAGTATTGTTTTCGTAAAAATGTTCGAATTTGAATTTTCAGTTGAATTATCTGTTTTGGTGCTCCCAGAACCCCAAAAAATTGTTTAGTGCAATTATCTGTGTTGGTGCTCCCTGAACCCAAAAATATTTTTAGTGGAATTTTTTGTTTTGGTGCTCCCTGAACCCAAAAAAGTGTTTTTAGAGTGGTGTCTGTCTGTCAGTCTGTCTGTATGTACACACGACCAGAGAGGACACTATTGGTCCGATTTTCATGAAATTTGGTATGTAGGTACTAAACCCTAATATCTCCAGGCGTTTTTTAAATTTTTTGGAATTTTTAATTTTTAAAGGTAATTTACCCCTAAAAACCCATAAATAACGACAAAAATGCAAATTTCTCAAAAACGGCTCTAACGATTTTGATCAAATTTTCAGTAGGCTATTTATAGTGCTTAAGATACCAAACAAAATGACACCACCCGCTTTTATCAAAACTTCGGCGTTTTACAATTATGGGGAAATGTTTAAAAATAAACAAGTTTGTGTTGTCAATCTAGCATCGCGGCAGCGGCCGCACGGGGAAGCACCACGGTAGCGAGCACGGCCAGTAATTCAAAGGTCGCGCGATCGAATCCCGCCTGGGACAATAATTTTTTTATACGATTGACGTAGGTAGAATATTATTTTTTTGTTTTGTTCTAAAAAGTAGTAAATAAAATGATTAAAAACAATATTATTTTGACTACAGTAAGTTGGGAGAAAGTTTGTGTCAGTTAACTGATACCGTTTATTTATATGTGGAACCATTTTCGAGATAGAGGGCAGAGCGAGCGCAGTGTTTGACTATTTAGAGTCATTCGAGGTCAACCTGCAGTAGTCCCGATTAAAAACACGCCGTATAAAGTTTATAAATTATTGAAAAATATATCATTCTAAATAATTTGCATTTTGTATTAATCTTTTGACCTTTGACCTTGGAATATCTGTAGTCGCGGACACCCTACGATAAGTAGGTTTTGAGACAAGTTTTAGGGCGACAAAATAAAGGTTTATACAAGTTTATAGCTGACTATCTCTCATTCCGAGATACTTGCCCTTATTTGACTAATATTCTTGGTCTATGACCGATTGAAACCGATTGAGTTGGCATGAAGTTTAACCTAACAACATGGGCGCCCATATGATATTTTCGGGGTGGGGGTCTAGGCCGGGGTATGGGGCTTAACACGTTCACTGCTAAAGACGCACATGTGAGCTTGACACTGAACACTATGAGAAGCGGCCGACGCACTGTGCAATGCACGCCAACCCCCGTATTGGGAGTATTTTCAATACACAATTCATTGCATGTTTAGCACGCCAATTTTTAGCCTATGCGCTATGAACGCACTTTAAAATATTAGAGATTATTACTTAGAAAGGTTCAAAAGTAAAAAATAAATAAATTTCTACTCATTTAGAACATAAATATAAAAAATAAAAGGTCAGCTCCTAGCATAGGAAATACGAAATTTGCGTAGCGTAGCAATGAACGTATTCCTCCCCTTCTTCCGTAAAAAGAGTCCAGGGATATTTTTGACCTCCCCAAGAAAACTTTGGGAATCCAATTTGGCTGTTCTGGTGAAATATTAACCCACCCAGCATCGAGCCTGTATCTTTACACCGTCAGTGAATACACAAAGAACTACAATACTCCTAGAGGCCGCCCAGCAGCTCATGCTTGAACTCTCGAAAAAATAAACTAAGTGGGCTACATGTAAAATCAAACGGCACATAACATTTAAAACATATTTTAGTGCTAATCTCTTTAAAGAAAAATACCTGACTATAATTAATAATATACATCTTTTCCTTTCCCCCCAAGTGATATGGGCGCCCATGCCTAACAATGATATGTTTTGAGAAAAATAAGCGATCATATACAATCATACGTTTCAAAATTGCGGTTATTTGAAAATTTCACACCTGAATTACACAAAAACCGTACATTTTAGCAAAAAATGTCAAGACACCTTTTTTGTATCTCTTTTAATTTTATATCGGATGGTGTAACTGTCAAAACAATCGGATGAAAGATAATCATTAAGTTATTAATTTTTTTGTTCGACCGAGCATCCTATAACAACACAGTAAACTACAATATGGTGGGTACTTATGCTCTTATTACAAACAACTAATGCAATACATGTTTTGACAGTTACATTTTTCACCAGGGAAATTAAAGGGGGAAAACAAGAAAGAAAACAGTCGTGGGACCGCCGACAGAAGTGAAAACCGTCATGAATATAAATCGTTGGTTATATTGATGCAATCCGAAATTTGAACATTATTTTTATCTTGTCACATTTAAAATTGAAATCTGAAAAATAACATACGTAAACATGACTGTCTACTAAACAAATAAAAGAGCATTGTGGCGATAAAATCACACTGATTTAAATAAAAACTTCGAATCACAAAACAATAACTAAACAACTAAATTGTAAGTTATGTTTTAATACGTTACCATTATGTACATTTCGATGACATGGTCATCATCCTCAGAGGGGTAGTGTTAAAACCCTCTGAGGATGATGACCATGTCATCGAAGAAATGTATATAAGGGTAACGACAATTTAGTTGTGTAGTTATTGTTTTGTTCCTTGTTTTGTGGTTCAGGGTTTTTATTTAAATCAGTGTAAGATTGTCTATAGTCAAATAATAACAACATAATTTTAGGTTAGGCCTATACTGAACCAACACACGTTTCTGTAATGCATCTGCATTCATTACCATAGATAGCAAGCAAGTTAGCAAATTTAGACATTTATACAAACATGAGAAAGAACTATGTCCAAATTGCGTTTAAAAAAAATTTGGAAAACGGTTGACCCTAACGGCCACCCATGTAACTTCCCGCTAAGTTTAATTACAACAAACACTATTTTTGGAAATTTTGAACTGCCATAACTTTTGAATGAATCAACCGATTTTTATGCGATTTGCGGCAATCGATGCAGTTTTTTAAGTCCATTGAAAGAATCAACAACAAAAATTTTTCAGATGAAAAGTTTCGGAGAAATTGAGGAAAAACACTTTTTTTGATTTTCTTTCGTTCACGATATCTCGCGAATGAATCAACCGATTTTTATGTGATTTGCGGCAATCGATGCAGTTTTTTGAGTCCATTGAAAGAATCGACAACAAAAATTTTTCTGATAAAAAATTTCGGAGAAATTGAGAAAAAACACTTTTTATTTTCTTTTGTTCACGATATCTCTCGAACGAATTAACCGATTTTGACCGTACTGGTAGCGATCGACGTCGCTTTTCAAGGTTAAAAGCTGATTAGGTTTTGGAATTGATCGGTAAAGCCGTTTAAAAGTTATTCCAAAAAAACCTGATTTGAAAAAATTTATTTCTTAGTTGTTTCGAAATTTCTAGAACCTACCGGTCCGAATTAGTTGAAATTTTCAGGAAATCTAAGTTTGATGGAACTCTTTAGAACGCCGTTTGGTAGGATCCAATCGGTTAAGCCGTTCAAAAGTTATAAGCGGGTCACATACTTACATACACACACACACATACATACAGACAGGGTGAGACCCTCTCGGGAGTGGTCAGGGAAGATTCCTAGGACCTCAAAACGTCGAGATCTGATGAATACTCGATTTTCGAAAAACGGGGTGAAACCAATAACTTCCCCATTTTAGAAAATTTTCAATTTTCTTTTAGCGGGAAGTTAAAAAAATACCAAACTCTTGGGGACGAAATTCTTCATGCGAATGGCTTGGTAGTTATTCGCTATAATTAATAGTGACAACATTAAAAAAATATTAAAAATCAATGTTTTAAATAGTTAATAAATATTAAACAAAATATTTTTCTTAGTTTTGAAAAAGCCATTTGCATGCTAAGTTAAGTTAATCTTAGTTTGAACCTTCATTGAAATAGCTGATGTAAATATATTTAAATTCGTACAGCTGATAGATAGTCGGTCTCAGGTGTACCAACAGAATGCGCAAACATTCAGCCGAGATGTTAAACAGACGCCCATTCTACTGCGCTGATGGCTGCAATAAACATAAAAGGAAAAGCGACTAAACTTGCACTGGCTTTCAAGGCCCGAGTGTTTATCATTTGTTAATGAAAGGCCAAAGACCCCACATCGGGGTCCAAACCGGACTTGGCACTACACGCCTGTACATGTCCAATGCGCCAGAGTACTTAAATGTTTCACATTGATTGCGTAGAATGTAGGCGATTCTGGTTTATAAAATGTAGCTGTCGTGCCCGACTGCGGCAGGGAAAACGGAGCGAGGGCCAGCCGATCTTTTGCCGTGGGGGTCATAAACTGTCAAAACAGCCAGGTAGGGCCTCGGGCCAGTCGACTCCCCAGAGCGGAAGTGATTCAGGGGAGGGGTAAGATTAAATGCATAGAGTACGACTCTAAAGTAATTTCTATAGAATAGTTTTTAAGGTTAATAACTATACAAATATTATAATCACACTGTTATCGGCAAAATACTGTGACTAAACAGTTTAGGTAAGTCCTCTAGTTTTTTTTTAATTCTAATTATATTTTTTATTTTTATTTTTATTTTTTTTTATTTTATTTATTATTATATAAAGTGATAATACGACGAAATATTATAATTATATAAATATTATAATCATACTTTTATCGGAATACATAAACGATAATTAAAACCTTTCCACCCCCACACCCGCCGCACAGTAGAACAGGTCACTGATCCCTAGCCGGCTGGCCCTCGCTCCGCCAAGCCTCTGGCTGTCAAATTACCCTCGTCAAAGTTTTTAGGCAACTGGCCCTCGGCCCTAGACTCCTTCGGCAGTGTTCCCAAGCTTTTACAGGAACCGAAACGAATTTTGACTGAGCAAATATAATTGTTAGCGCATTTCCATGAGCTATTGCAATGACTCTTACGGTGAGACTCTTAAGGTCCGAGAGTAGTCGATGAGCACCGATCATGGTCCCCAGAACACGTTATGGAGTGTCATTAAAAATTATGCACAGAATGTCCCGTAAGTAAAGTGCGCCAAACTTGGGTAAAAATAAAGAATAATTTTTTTCCAAAAAACCTTTCGTTTTCCAGATATTTGCCATTTTATTTCATTTACAAAATAATTCATATCTGGAGAACGGTTCGACCGATTTAGTTCAAACTTGGCAACACATTCAACCCCCCGATTATAAGCGTTTATAATCAAAAATCCGTTTTAAAATGGCAGCTGTTTGAAAATTGCATACCCGAATTACCCAAAAACCGTACATCTTAACAAGAATATCAAGACAGTTTTTTGAAGTTAAAACTTCTTACGGATCGTTTACAACACTTGCGTGGGTATTCGAATGAAATCTCGCGCAACGTACTGTACCTATTGTATTTTAGATGCGCGTAGTTTAAGGCTGTATCACACATACAAAATATGAACAAATTATGTATGGGTTATTTCAATAGCTGTATGGGTTAATTTATCCACGACACGCACCGATGAAACGGACTTTGTTCTTTCTCATTTTGTAAGTTGTGTTAAAATAGTTTACTTGGTAATACCTCTAATTCTTTAAACGGATGAAATTGATCCCAGGTTTTCCTCGTTTATTGTTCTCTAATTACGTGCATATAATCAGCTTATAGGGTTCTTGGCATAGGGATTCCATCGAAGGAAATAATCTTCAACCCTTGAACTCGTTAAGGCGTACAACGTTCGTTATATGCGTTTCTATTGTAACTGTGTTATGACGAAATGTGAGTATTATTACTACCTGTAATCGTTTTCAAATACATTAATTCCATTCGGAGTAGTAGCATTGTATTTGGATAGGCCTAACCTAATAGAACTCCGATCGAATGCAATATTTCAATCCAATGGAAATTCGACGATAGTGGCGCTATCTATTGGGGAAACGACGGAAGCGGTGTGAATCACCAATGCTACCAATGATTTCTCCCTAGCGCTACCTCGCGGCGCGATCATGCACTATTTTCCCGACAACATTTTTTTCGGCACACAGCCCCCGTATGCATGCATGATCTATTTTATTATTCATGACCTATGGTAGTAGTCATTTAAAAATTGAGCGTTTTTCATTTCCAGGGTTTTAGCTTGCAAGCTTTTTTTTTAAACGCTGTAGCTGTTAAACAAAATTTTCGATGAATTTTGGCACGTACTTAAAGATAAAGGTCTATATGTTAATTTAATTTAAAGTCCAGGGCGGTATCTCTAATATATTCCGAGATGTAGGCCGGACAAACAGGTGTTTTTAATTTTTTTGTAAGTGGTAAGGTCCCCTCTTTGCAACATTTTTAAGAAAAAATGCAAATTTTGGATTATAAATGTTACTTGTTATTACATCAAAAGAAGCAGTATAGTGAGTAGAATAACTACCTATAATCGTTTTCAAATTATATTAATTCTATTCGGAGTAATAGACATTTAAAAATTTAGCGTTTTTCATTTCCAGGTTTTTAGCTTACAAGCTTTTTTTCAAAACTCGGTAGCTCTTAAATAAAATTATCAAACTACTTGAATTTGGCACGTACTTTAAAGATAAAGGTCTATATTTTAATTTACTTCAAAGTCCATGGCGGTATCTCTAATATATTCCGAGATGTAGGCTGG